>VOMN01102901.1:0-17693 GCA_014899125.1 Orchestia grillus
TTGTTTTCCATCAGGATAATGCAGGACCACACGTTTCTTTGGAAGCCAAACAAGAATGGCTGCAGCTTAGCTGGCATATGTTACCCCACCCTCCATAGTCACCAGATATTGCTCTTCCGGATTTCCACTTATTTGGGTCTTTGCAGAATAGTCTTAATGGTAACAATTCCAATTCCTTGGATGACTTAAAAAAACTTGATGAATTTTTTGTCATGAAACCACCGCAGTTCTGGGGCGAGAGTATTTTCAAGTAAAAGGAAAGATGAAGACGCATCGTGCGACAAAATGGGGCATATTTGGTTGATTAACAATATAATGGTTTATATCTATTGACCGTTTCCCTTCCTTTAAAAACCGACACGAACTTAGGGGACAGCTCGATATTTCCAGGCTGGACATGCACCGCCTGATCGCTGGACCACCAAAGGCCTGGCAGCTACACCCCTGCTCGGCGAAGTCCTCTCCCTTCCAAGACTAAGAAAAATAGGTCACTGGGCACTGAGAAATACGAACATTTACTCTTAAACAGTCTATGTCAACTTATTAATGCATAAAGTTCATTGAGCAGCATATTTTACTGGCTTTTCAAGAACAATAAAGGCAGGGCTAAAACTCTGGACACTCGCGACAGGCGTTGTCTGAAGTGATTGGTGAAAGCAAACCGGCGGAAAAGTATTCAGGAGCTCACTAACATGTTCAACAAAGATTTCAAGAAAATTTCTGCTCGTTCCATGCACCGAGAACTCACGGAAATGGGTTTAAGGAGTTACGCCGCCACCAGGAAACAATTGGTTAGTAAAGCTAATCAAACAAAACGGTGTATGCATTTTGCAAAGCATACACACGATAAACGGTTAGCGCGGAACGCGTTCAGACNAGACCTGGCGTGCTTCCTGAGGTCAGCCCTGTTGGCGTAGGTCTTGTGGCACAGCGCACAGGGGTGGCGGCGGCGCGCGTGCTGAGGGAGGTGCTGGCGCGTCTGGTGCTCCTGCAGTTTACTTTTGCTGACGAAGCCGCGGCTGCACACCTCGCACACGAACGGCCGCTCACCTGGGGCGTGGGGGAATTAGTGTGGGCCACCACCAGGCATGGGGTTTGTGCAGCGACCTGCAGTGACTCAACGGCTTATTTCAAAGCAGTGGTTACACTATAGCATAGCAGCAGAGAAAAGATCTGGACTTCGGCGGTCATTCATCAGAGAACAAACGGGAGGAAATTAGAAGAACTCTAAAGTTGGTGATGTGTTCGTTCATATTGCACAAATGTTTTCTTTTGCTTCAGCCTTCAGTGAGCTCTGATTGTATTTTAATTACCGTTTAGTTGCCCATTTTCGTTACCCTTACTTCTGTGATGTTATGTTCACACACTGACCAGCATGTCACCACAGCCACACACTGACGACTAAGTCAAAGCTAATGCTGTACCTCGCCCCACTCTCCACACACATGACAACTCAGCCTCTGAAAATGTCCGGACATACTACATTGTAATATATACACACACTGACCAGTATGCCGGCGCAGGTGCACGACGAGCTTCTCCTTCCTGGAGAAGGTCTTGCCGCAATGGGAGCAGGGATGCCCCTGGTCTGACGCCCCGTGCACGCAGCGCTGGTGTACAGCCAGCGACGCCGCCGTCAGCAGCCCGCTGCCGCACACCTGCCACAACACTCACACCTCTGGTGCCCGTTGGTCTCACCTACACCTCTGGTGCCCGTTGGTCTCACCTACACCTCTGGTGCCCGTTGGTCTCACCTACACCTCTGGTGCCCGTTGGTCTCCCCTACACCTCTGGTGCCCGTTGGTCTCCCCTACACCTCTGGTGCCCGTTGGTTCAAGGACTATTTGATATTAATCAAGTTTACTTGAAAAAATCTTCCAACCGCCTTGACACTATCTGGTCGTGATTTTAAAGCTTCGTATCATCATGAATGTATTTTATCTGTCCAGCCATTAGACGCAAAATGCAAATTAGGATCCAACTTCACAACGCACTGCAGCTCCGACCTGCACACTTTATCGCCATCATGAGGGACTCGTTGGTAAAATTGAGTAGCAAGATCAAACCATTCTTGCTCGTGGATTAATACAGTTATTTCATGCAGCTTTCCTCACATTCAATTCACTCAGACGACGGAATCAAACCCTGAAAGGCGGCACCAAATGCACACAGGCCTACTTGCTACCCATACTCAGATCAATCTCTACTGCACGCGGATTTGCGGACGCAAAAGTATTGCACCTGAACATGTGATTATGGCCACAGATAAAGCATCACAGAAATATAATAAATAAACCTTTCCATGTACAAGAAAGGCGGAACACACACCCGTAGAAATAGCATTACATGAAGATGACTAATGAGGCCTCAAAAACAAGCCAGGTTCGCCCGAGGATGTGCATCATGAGGCAGGTAATACCATTCATGAAAGCCCCGGATTACTGATCACGAGTACTTCAAGAATGAATGATAATAGCCAGTGCTGGTCTACGAACCTGAGAATTGTGAGTAACAATCGTCGTACATCTTCATGGAACAGGTAAATGATAACGCGTCTCCTCAACTAAACTGAGTCAGCCAGAAACTTCTTTTTATTTTACTTCATTTCTTCAAGTGAGAGGAGCGAGTGTGGATTTAACTTCACACTATATTTTCGAAGGACAGTGCAAACTACACACAAGTTCCAGTCTTCTGGAAAAATTAAACCTGCCTCATGTACTGTAGTCCACACACTCAGTCCGAGCGTATCCAATGGAAATACGTGATTCGACACTGAGTTTACACAACAAATTAGAACTTGGACATGAACAGAATATCCACCGGCCCCAGCGCGCCCCTCACGAGGCCTCACCTCGCACGTGAAGGGCTTGGGCAGCTGATGCATCCTGAGCTTGTGGTTCGTGAGGTAAATGCGCCGGATGAACTTCTTAGGGCACGCGTCGCACCTGCGACAGAGTAACACATCATTTGCACTCTCATTATTAACGACGCAATGCATCGTTCCGTACAGTTTATTAAAGGATCTAGTCCTCCTGCAGCATTTCTTAAGAATTATTGCGGCGGAAGATAAAAAATTTGCAGGTGTCATGAGCATGAGCCGCATTAAATTTCGGTGGTTATTTCTCTCTAGCTCAGGGGTCATCAAACTTGTCTCACAGCGGGCCGGACAACGGGATGAACGAGAGTGCGCGGGCCGCATAATCACTCCGTTCAATCCCGGCAGGCCAGAATGGGAGCTCCGGGAAAAGATGCAAAACTAAGTTCAGTACTATGTTCTCTCCTACTTCTTCTGCTCTCTGCAAAATTGAACTTGCCGAAAGACTTATACTTCTAAACAGATCGTCTTTTTCGAGACACGAGTAACTTACTGCTTCCATCACACAACCTTTGATACAGTTTGCATCATTTATGTTGTAATTTTTCAACCAACCACTAATTACCGAGTTCATTGCGTTAAGGAATATTGAAAAAATTCCTATATTCGTTTTTTACTAAAATACTTAACGTGAGCCCAAACCTAAAAACACATTCGATTCAATATATAAATAGCGACATATACCATATACCATACCATAGCCTATCGGCCCCCGACAGGGGTTAGGCTCCCCCTCCCGGGTCCCACACCCGGCACCCCTCCATGTGCCGGGCCATATTGGCGCGGGACAAGGTGCGGCCGCACCTCTCGCACACCGCCGTAAATAGCGACATTTCAATGTTTCTAACATCATCATCATCATCAAGCTAATCTATCTAAAATGTACGAAACTGTCAAAATCACTCCAAAATAAATAATATTCGATATATCACAAAATTGTACCAAATCAGACTAGAAAATGCAAACTGGATCCAGAAGTCAAGTCCAGCTCCCGTATCACATCCAACACCCTCTCCGAATTTTTCACTTATTAGTAATGGGACCCACCGATGGGTCAATATTTTTTCCACCTCAGCCAAGTCTAAGAAAACCACTCTGGCTGCCTACTAAGCTCATGTCTCATCTAACATCTTTTTAGAAGGCAAAGTGGAACTTACTCATTTTATCAATGTTTTAATTATAGCTGGAAGTGTGTAAAACAAGTTAATACGTCTCCAGTCCCATGTTATAGTTTAAGCCAATTCAACTACCGTCGTAGGGCCGTAGTTCAGTAGCCCCTGCTCCAGCCCATGGGGCTTAGGATCTCACTTGGCTAGGCACTTTTCCTTTACTCCTTTGAAGGGGAAAAAACTGATGCCAAAACTAGTATAGAAAACATCTGAGAATACAACGGCACAAAATAACAAAACATCATTGCACTTGCACACAATATCGAGTACTAGGCACTACAGGTTTGGAATATCATTCCTACCCTCAAAATGAGGCTCAGCAATGAGAGGCAGCATTGAAAGGAGAGATGCATTTGACACAGACAGCTGAGGTATCAAAGACACTCAAGTGGCAAGTCTGTTCATGGAAAAATTTAAAAAAGAAAAAGACGGTATGAGTGGAAGATGGAAAGCAAGAGTCAAACTAAATTAAACACTAAACTTGAAGCAGCCTTTACTAACAAGAGTTGTACGTTCTACATTGAGTAACTAGGAGCCCAAGCCGTTATTTTCAAAGAACAACAAATCAGAACATTACACAGTGAAACGATGACGCTCATAAACTCTGTACATAGAATAAGAACGAGAAATGTAACATCACGCTAGACAAAAGACACCTGGTCACCTGAAGGGGCCAGCAGCCGCGGCCGTCTCGTGCCTCAGAATGACGTGCTTCTGCAGGGACGTACGCCGCTCGAACTTCTTACCGCACTCTTCACACACGTGACAGCTCATGCACCTTAAAAATGTGCGCACATCATTGAAATATATGTGTATACACCAGGGAAATTTCATTCTGACTCTACATCTGAATCTTATACCTTGAAGTTTTGAGTTTTTGCTTGGAAGCTTCTTCAATATAATTGCTACTAAAACTCTGAGTATTAGGAACCTTGAAAATGAGTAATGTTTAGCGGACAATCAGAGACTTACACTACGTCATTTGATTTACAATGGGTCAAATAAGTATTCGTAATGTACCAAATAACTTACATTTTTCGCTATAAAACATATTTAAGAAAATCTTGGAGAATTGTGAGTCCTATATAAGAAAAGACCAGATTAAACACATTAGATGTTTAGGAAACAAGAATTCATTAAAAATGTTCAAGTAACTAAAATAAAAATAAAGGGTGCCAAAAAAAATATTGGTAACAAAGTTTTAAAATCCTTGAATGACTAAATTCAGTACCACCAGCATGTTAAAAATGAACGAAAATTTGTTCATACATTTTCTAGAAAATTATAAAACAGTCTACGTAGTCTCAAAAGGTGCATTGACCGGTTTGGTTTTCAGTGAGGTAACAGACTCTGCCAAAGCAACAAGTCTCAGCATTCTCACGATACCAAAATCCAAGGAACACAGTATTCTAGTGAGGAGTATGATGTAAAGGAAGACAAGGGTAGCACCAGTTACAAGAAAATTTCCACGAAATTCTCTATTCCTATTAGCACTATGAAGACCATTATATAAAATGGAAATTTGAAGGAAATGTAGTTAATAATGCAAGATCGGGTACTCCAAGTATACTATCACAACGAGATCGCTCTGAAATTGTTACAATCCGAGAAAGACTCTCGGATATTTCGTCGAGAATTAGCAGAACATTTGTCATCAGCAGGGGTGAATGTATCGAAGCAAACCATAAGCAATGTTCTGCGTGAAGAAAACCTAAAGAAAAGCGCTTCTCGAAAAAACCCTCTTGAAGAAAGAACATGTTGCAATCTCGAAGTGCAGTGTACAAATACTCTTGTGAACAAAGAAGATGACCATTTTGATAATATTCGATGGTCACATGAGACAAAAATAGACCTGTTCGGCAATAATTACAATAGGACTATTTGGCGAAAACTGAATACCTCCATGCAACGACGAAACACCCCGCCCACAGTGAAGCGTGGTGGTGGAAGCATCATATTATGAGGTCGTTTTCCTGTCATTAAAGGAACCATGAATTCGACCAATTTATGTGAAATTTTGTCTCAACAATTGATGCCTTCTGTTCAGATGCTCAGGTTAAAAAAACAACTAATTGGGTGTTTCAACAAAATAACGACCCTGAGCACAAGTCGGAATACACTTCAGAGTGGCTCCGTGGCATAAGAGTCGGGGTTTTAGACTGGCTTTCACAATCGCCAGATCTTAATCCAATCGAAAGTGTTTGGAAACAGCTGAAGATTAAAGTTGGAATGAGAAAACCGTCAAATCTGGCTGAATTGGAACAATTCTGCTTTGAAGAATGGGAGAAAATACCTTGGGACTTCTGCAAAGCCCTCATCTTTTCATACACGTATCGCCTGTAGCCAATAAAAGCTATGCAACCAAGTATTAATATAGTTGAATATTAATTTGGCCACATTGGCCAAACTGTTACCCTATTTCAGTTCTTGTTTGAACATTTTCAAATAAATTCCTGTTCACTAATCATTACCTAATGTTTTTCATTTCGGCCTTCCTTATGTAGAACTCACAATTCTCCAAAGTTTTCCAAAAAATGTTTAATACCAATGGATGATAATTATTTGGTATGTAACAAATCCTTAGTTGAAACATTGTACTATCAATTTGTAGCAGCTAAAACACGTTTTTGCAATTTTAAAATTCTACAAAATTCAGCCAATTATAAATATATTTCAATTTCTTCGAGAACAGCTCGCAATTTGAGGTGAGATTTTGAAATCTCAAACAAAGGAAAGAAGCTAATTGATCTAAAAATTCTCTTGAGCAAAATTTCACTAGAGTATGCTTCTGAAAAACAAATTTGAATTGAAAATAGTAGTTAATAAATTAGAAAATAGTGCTTGCAAATTAGTTTGTTATACCCTTTGAATACAACATCCACATTAGGAGTTACATACATATTCAGGACTGAGCATCTGACATTCAAAAGTGACCTGTGCTGCGTTTTCATGTGGAGGTGCAGTGCAGGCCTGTGCTGGTACTGTGCAGTGCACACCCCACAGCAGTAGGGCCCGGGCCTGCACCGGGGCAGGTGGTACGCCATGCGCCGCACCGACCGCAGCTCAATGCCACAAATACTGCATGTGAACTTCTTCAGTTCATTCAATTTGTTTTTGCTTCTGATGATGTTCTGTTCAGAGTAAAAATAGTTGGTATATATTGTTCATGCAATGCATGACATGTACAACACGTTTATAACACTAACATGCTGTACTCAAAAGGGTTAGTTTTGGAGTACATTCAAGGCTTTTATGATGTCCATTTCAAGCAATGAAAAAAATTAATAAGTAACATATAAACATCGTATGTTTGATTTTATCAATAATGGCATGGTTCTCTCCATAAGATATTATCTGTTCTCACCTGAGCAACTGACTTCTCACTAGTCATCTCCAGAGACTTGCAGGCATGTCCTGAGAATGATTCCAAAAGCAGAAAAACGTTTGTACATATTTTGCAGCATAAAAATGGAAGACTTTTCAGAGATTCGACACTAAGACCATCAAGAGGAATTTTTTTGGGGGGTTCCGTCATTGACTGGTCAAGCACATGCGCTGCACCATTAAATAAATTACTAGAAGGAATTTCCATGCCAATTGGGGGCGAGTGGCGGATTGTTGCATCAGGGTGAGGAGCTTCAAAATTAAAAGAATAGGAAGAGCTATTATGTACCACTGGAAGCGAGTTCTCAGCTATGTATTCTGAAGAAGCATTGTTGTCTGTCAATTGTGGATTAGGAGATATCCCATCACTGTTGTATGAACCATCCTTGGGTTTTAAATTTTGGGACCCATTGCAGGAGATGGAGAGTATTGGTAATGAGCTTACATTGTTGTAGGACAGTCCCAGAGGCCCCATAGAATGCTGCTCACCAACCACTGGACACTGAGAGCCATTCATAAGCCCCACGTTTGCAGGACAATTAACTTCTGCAGCAATAGCAGAGCCACAATGAGTTTCTGTTAGAGCTAATCCCATGTGCATTTGGTTGGCAGAATTTTTGCAGGCTGGATCACTAGCAGTATGATATATTTTCTCAGTAGCATCAATGACTGCCAGCTGGCTCGAAGAATATACACACGACGAGGGAGCTCCAATGCGCAAGCTATGTGCAGTAGCAGGAGCTTGAACAAAATTTTCTGTAATATTCATACTGTCTCCTTCAATTCTCAAGGCTGTATCCACACTACAGCTTCCTTCAGATGTTTTCTCTGGACCTTTTATGCTTTCAGGAACTACTGTAGGTGTGGCCAGGAGAGTTGGAAAACAGATGCTGCTTCTAGAAGCTGGAGGAACAGCGAAAGAAAAACAATTTATTAATTGAAATGGCAACAATTGAGTCTCAAAAACCTTGTCTTAAAAATAAACTTCAATTTTAATTTAACATTTAGCTACTGAAGTTAATTTCCCATTACTACAAAGAAGAATATTAGAAAACTAGTAGATGCACCCATCCAAAAATGGCACCACAAATGATGTTAATTTCTTAAAATACCCTTTTTTTAGGTAAATCTGACATGAAATATTATTTTCAGTATAACCAATATGGACTGCCTTCTCTGACAGTCTTGCTAATTAGGAATACAAACCCATGAATTTTCTCCCATCAAAATCCTTAAGAGCATGAGAAAGATGGATGGATGGACCAACCAAGCAACACTGAGCTATTATCATATAGTGGGATAAAGAAGTCACTAAAAATTTAAAATCTTAAATACCAAACAATTATTCCACTATTGATCAGTTCACAAATGAAGAATTATCAGAAAAGCATTACAACTCAATTTCTCTTCAATTTATGCAGTAGTTTCATCAAAAAGGGATAGGTCAAATAAAGCTACTGCTATTTAAAGCAAAAATAAACTGATGTCTTGATCCTCTTAGTATGAAAACTTACTCTGTGATCTTCTGTCACAGTATATGATTTAATTAAGTTAATTTTAAAAAATTTCAAACTAACTTCAACTTAGCATATTAAATATATACAAACAGAATAATTACATACAAATCTATTTAATGAATAGACTAAGCATAAGTGTATGAAAAGTTTCATCACAAAAGTTATTCTTCAGTACAAACAAATTCAAAAGATTTTCAAATAGCCAAGATAAGAATATATACCTTACTATATATCTAATATATTTGGAAATTAAAGGAATGGAAAATTAATCATTAACCAGGATTTTACTCCACTCACAAGGAAGCTGGGTTACTTCTTTGGGCAGCAACTTTAGTTGATCCTGAAAATGAAACACCATTCTTAAAAACAGTTACATATAAAGAAAATATTATGATGTTTGAAACAACTAAATTTCAGATGAAGCTAAAATTAGTTGAAGACTTTATAGCTAGGTAGATTTGAGAAAATATTAAAACAAGAGTTTATGATAAGACTTTGCATAGTTCACCAAAGTAGCAAGAAATAACATTAAAACATTCCATGAAACTGAAACCCAATAGCTAACCATTTATTAAAAACTTGAAAGCAGAGTTTGATGAGTTAGCCATAATGATTGATGAGATTGGCCATAAAAGTGTTGACCAACAAAAAACTCTGCCAGACTTTGAAAGTTGTGTTGCAGCCAATGATTTCATTAGTGCATGAGGTATTATTTTTAATGATTTCATCGCTTTTAAAATGAAAATATAAATATACAGAACAGAAGTTTAGGAAATTTGTATTATCATGAGTATTACATATTCTCAAAATTTTTGTAATATTCTCTTCTTCTGTATATAAGTACTTCTAACACTCTAAGGCTTAGAGAAACATAGCATGTTGACTCTGTGATCACTCGTAAAAATTGAAAAAAAAAACAGATTCTAGTTCACATACGAAATCAACATGCAATCTTAGCATGAAATAAATTATGGTTTATGCTACCAATATGTAAAGAAGTACCTACTCACCTGTAAATCTTCAATCAAAGCTGCCAGACACATCTTGAAACCCTCCAAGTTTCTATCCTCTGATGGGAGAGTGTACTGTAGACTTGCTTTTGCAATGCACCCTCCTTCTTGAATCTAAAAATGTGATAGCTGTATTCACCAGATTGAATTTTCTAAATACATTGAGATTAAAATTAAACATTGTACATATGCAGCTAACACATGTTATGAAAATTTATCAGGTGCTAATTCACTACCATAAAGTTTAGTAAGACAAAACAAACTATGAAATGCAAAAGCTATCATATTTGATAAATATATTTATACCTATCCAAATTTTCACAAACTAAAGTTCTATGTATTTTATAAGGCTAAATTTAAGGTTTTGGTCAGAAAAAAAAAATTCAGGCAGATTTCAAGAAATTTTCATGTATAAAATACAGTTTATGGTTGAAAATACTTACACTCTTTAAACATTTACTTAAGTTTCTAACTTCCTCCAATCTATCGCAGGCATTTGTTATCAAAACTGGAAAAAAGCTCCACCACTCCCACAGGCCAATAAGTCAGTGGGATGTGAAAATGATTTATGGTAGAAAAGCCTCATGCCATGTATTTGCTATCCTGAACAAATTTTACACTAGGAGAGAAGTAGGAAGGTATAATTGCTTAAAGAATGGTAGATAAATGTGACAGAGCAACAAAAATCTTAAAAAGAAATTAATTTACATTGAATTAGTAAAAATTCATAGACAACATTTACTGTTTATAAACAAAAAATACCAAAATTTCTGAAGAGCTAATATGAGCTCTAGGTAAAAATGCTATTTACATATCTAATATTAGTCAATTCATAGTAAAAATGCAACATTTACAAAATATACATATAGAATGACTAAGTAAAAGAATAATCAAGAAGATATAAGTATATGTAATACAGAAGAGCAGATCAGACTTTAGGCCTAGTGGCTGAAGTTGAGTTTTGACCTTGAGGATATTAAAGAAATTGTGAAGTTTGACTAAAAGAATATTATATTGAGTTGACGTATGACTTATTTGTCAATTGAATTAAGAGTGAGGACAAGAAGTGATATCAGCACCAAGGTGGGGGTCAGGTTTATAGAAATGTAATTTAGAAATAGATTGAAGATAAGATAACAGATTGTATAATGGTAAATTTTATAGTTCCGACAAAATTTAAATGTAAATATATATTTGAATTGATGGTTTAGCTACAAAAATTCAGAATTCACTATGGTACATTGAGCATCATCAACTGTTACAATTCAAAATCCATTTAGGAAATATTCAGTCTTGTCTGATTATGCAATTTAAAAGTTCCAAAATTGGCAAGCAATCAATTAAACAACATTTTACACCATATTAAATTATAACTAGCTAACAACATTTCTCAATCATTATTCACTTCATGATCTTAACCAAATATATTAACCTTGGCTATAATATACTGGTATTACCTTTGATAAGAACAACTGAAGAGCAGTTAGAGTAGATTTATACTTTGAAGAGCTGATCTTGGAGCACATACTGGTTTATAGATGATCATATATTTCCTGGATGCAAAAATAATTGTTTATTCAGCTCAAGCCTCAGGGTAATTTTTAAAATTAAATTAGTAAAATATTGCTTTGGTTCAAAGTAAAAAGAAAGGCTCACACTAAAAATAAAAAATCTTCTTTGATTAAAATTTATAATTTAAAGTATAACCAGAAACCATCAAAAGCAACATAATGAAGTGATATCGAAGGCATTCTTCAGTTGCATTACGTTGAGAGAACTTGCTTAACAATAGCTATATTTTCTCTTCAGAAATTTACATTTTTCTTTATTTCTGTCTCTATCAGTTTTACAAGCATCCTGTTGAGAACCATGTAGCCAAGCTCAACAGATCCCTGGAATGTTTGATCCACATGCTACCTGTTGGAAAAAAATCAATAACATTAAAAATCTGCTAAAATCCAAAAGTGATGTGAGCTCTAGTTTAAATAATTGTTTGCCTTGTAGAGTTAGGCTAGCACTTGTTTAGTATTTTCCATGTCAATCTTATTTATACATCTCCACACAGGTCACAAAAGTTGTATGAAATGATGCACATTGCTGGAGCATGTCTGTTTTACCCTCATTGGTGAGGAACACTTAATAAAAATGGGGTTAGAGTCGAGATTAGGATCCCACTCAAAATCACATATTCCATGTAAATTTTTCTATATAGTTGGATCCATACATTACGAATTAGAACAAGAAACCCATTACAAATTATTATATTGATGACTATTAAATAGCAATTTTCAGCAGTCATGATTGGTTTACTATATTTATATATAAAACAATCTAACCTCACCTTACTTAACCTTTATTAATTACCTGTTTGAAATGCAAAAATTGCCAAGGGTAACTAAAGTTTCTGCATTATGTGTCCTATTCTAGACATAAACAAAAAAGGGGCTAATGCAGCATCTACTTCTATGAACTACTACTGGATATGCTACATGATAAGTTAGCATTTAAAATCTCTACACAAAAACATTTATATTTTGTGGCATGCATTCTTGAATAAATTTCCAGATATATGGCTGAAATTTAAGCTATTCTTATTTCTGGGCAACCAGAAGACAAGAACATTATGTTCACAACACTGGATCATAATTATCATTGCTTAGATTAGTTAGTGGTGAATGATTACAATTTATTAAATATGCCATTATTCATCAAAGCTCAAATAGCCTGGTGGGCAAGATGCTCAACTGCAGGCCAAATGGTTGCGAGTTTGAGTCTACCTGGTTCTACATTTGCTACTTCACCCAAGGGTAAAATGGGTACCAGCTGATGATGGAGTGAAGCCTGTGACAAGTTGTAGTAGTAGTGAAAGCAGCACTTCAGAAACTCAGACTATCTCGCACCAAAAGAGTAGGAACCATTTAGTATGGACTTAGGAGAACGAGGATTCTATGCACAGGGTGTGTTCCCACACAAGATCCCCTGTGCATAGAAACAGCAAATTAAGAAGGAAGAGCAAGAAAAGACAAATAAGAAATAGTGAAGAAGGAATGAAAATGGAAGGAAGCAAAGTGGGCACAAAAGACAGAAGTCCCGAAGGCCTATCTAAAGCTGAGGTACCCTAGCAGTACTCCCCTGGGGGCGCTAGTCCCCATACCATAGGATAGGCAAACCTAACTAACCTACCTCTATTGCCTATAGCCTATCCTATGCCCCCTGAGGGGAAGCCTGTGACAAACTAGTATCCTGTCTGGTAGAGGGTGATTTAATACCCAATTCTGCTCAATGCTACAGAAATCCCCCTATTGACCATCATGGTAATGCAAAAAAGAAACTTTTCTTTACTTTACTCATCAAATGCTGTCCCATAAAATTGATTTACCTCAATCTAATTTTAGAGGACATCTTCCCCCTTTCCTAGCAAATTTTTGAGTGTCACAGACACTATCATGGAATATAATAAGTATACATTTACTAACAGTAATAAATTGTAAAAATTGTTTATTTTCAAAAACATCTTTTTTCAGTTTTATGAGGACTCCAGGTCCAGTAGACCCATGCACTTTCAGTCTTTGCCTTGATATGAAGAATCTCCTGTAAATTGATTTGGCAATACATACTACATATAGTTTAATTTTATTTCAATTTATATATTTCAATAAAAAAAATAAACCAAAATTTAGGTTCATTGGGTGGTTAGTATTAAAATTTGTAATGACTTTTCTGGATTCATCCATACCTCTCCACAGCATTTTTACTCTTTAAAAGTGGTGCTATTTTGTGATCTACTTGTGTTATTACTTTTCAACAGATATGAATTATAAGTAGCATCCATCCTGTTCTGCTGAATTCTTTTAAATTTTTGAGCCAGATTGTGATTCTTTCATAATGCTTGTTTCTTTCTTCTTGACTCTACATTCACCCTCTATTGTAGTTAGAGTACAGTCTACAGAGACTTTATCCTTAGTCAAACTCCTTTTTCAAAGATGTCTGTTTCTTCAGAGTTGTTTGATGTTGTACAAGGACTATTCATAAAGTAATTTCTATTTTCATATGCATGCATCAAAACAGAGACAGTGGAGTTGTTCTTGCGGTGGAGTGTACCTTGAAGCAGTACACTTCAAGCAGCCATGGAGTCAAGGTCAATTCTTTGCTCCTCTTAAAGCCATGGGCTTTCAAAATGTATGCTGCAATCACACATCTCAGCAGTTGTGAGAAACATCCTGTAATAAGATTTCTGAAGGCAAAAACCACAAATCTAGTGAAATCCATCACCAGCTTTATAACATTTATGAGCCAGGTATAATTAGTGAAGTTGGTGCAAGACAATGGTCCCTTACATTCAAAGATGGGCAAACTAATATCCATGATGAAGAGAGAAGTGGTTGACCGAGTATCATGAATGCTGATCTGATTTATTTAGTTGACAAAAGGGTTAGAGCAAACTACATTTTCATCATCTCAAAGCCTAGTGGTTTAAAATAGATTATTCATATTTTTCTCTAAAAAGTGATTACCAAAGATTTGTGCTACCAGAAATTTTCTTCTAGATGGGTGCCATGAAAACCATCATAGTAGGTTGCCTTAGTCACAGGTGGCCAAATTTTTTGATTGTAAAATTTTAAAGCTTGTCAAATGTTATGACAAGTGTCTCAATGCAAGTAAAAACTATGTGAAAAATAAACTAGAGTGTATACTTTCAAAAGTATAGTTAAACAATTTTCTAATTTTATTCACATTGTTTTGAATAAAAGGAAGTTACTTTATGAATAACTTTTGTATAGTTTTCAGAGCTTTTAGTATTCAACACCTTATTAATTATTCTTGAAAGATTTTGAACTACGCATTGTCTATCAAGCTTTGCAATTGCTTTATATAATTCCACGAATCTGAGTTAGGATTGCAGGGTTCAATGTCTTGATTTTTTGTTGCTCATCAATGGTAGCATCCATCTGTGTACTGGTATCTGCTAATTTCTTGATGGGTTGCAAAAATTGAATGGAGGCTGACATGTTTGTTCAGTTCTTGGTTCCTCACTTGGAAGCACATAATTTTCCTTCTAAGTTTAATTTGAAATCCTTTGTGCCTTTCTAAGTACTATTGCTTGATCAGCTTTCAATAGCATTCCTGCATTTCAATATGACATTCAATTTCCTGTGCAAACCTACTTAATTATTTTAGCATTTTCCATCAGAAAATAATCCTCACAGCTTGCAGTGAGCAATTCATGACAGTTTGCATATTGGGTTTAGTTTCTTTCTCTGCAACGGGTACATTCCCTGGAATTGTGCACATCAGGGCACAAAACATATCGAAGCTTAGAGCAACAGTCAGTTGCATTGGGACCTAAGCCTTGACAGTTATAGCACTCCTAAGGCTTGCCCACAAGCATTCTAACCTTAAACTGCTGGTATTTAAGGTAAACAGAGTCAGAGACCAATAGGCCATCCAAATTTGAACATGAGCTGAAGGCAGAGTGTTGTTTTAACCTTTTGTGAGTTGCTTGATATGAAGCAGGTTAAGATGTTATTGACTCCAATAATCTTTTATCTACAGGCTACTGACCAGGCTTTATCTACAACTTCCAATTCTTGATACTTTAAGTAAAGCTACAGTTTCTTAAATGTTAAGAGAATCAACTTTGATAACCAGCAATTTTCTGCTGATGTCTTCTCTTATCAATGACTTGATAGTTACCACACTATAAATTCTCCAAGTCTCTACTAAGTTTGAGCTCATGAGGGAAAAAAATTTAATTTGCTTGCTATGCCAGTAGATTTTAGTGGTGGAGCCAAAATAAAAGTTTTCATTGGTAGATGCTGGCATTTGTTGGGTATCATAACCATGCAAGGAAGATGATTGGTTACATTTGCTCTCATAACCCAAGTTCAAAATTTTCTTTGTCATGAGAGAAAGGAATGCAGAAAATATCAGTTATTTTACTGAAATTAGGCTCTTTTCTACAAATTGCTTAGGCACTTAATTTTGGCTTATGCACTTGGGCATCTTTTTCTCACCTGCATGGGTCAAATTAGTCTGGAAGATTCCTTCATTCAGAATTCTAACCATGTTCCTGGAAGGCTGGGATATCCAGGAATGATCCAGCAACAGATTGACCAAGTGTCAGCACTACAAGACTAATAATAGAGTTGATTTCTAAGTTTAGCTGGTCTTCATTGTTGGTAACAGTTTATGGAAGAGCATCATTAAGGGTGGTTAATACAGAATCTGAGATGACATCATCATTCAGTCAACAAACTAAATATTGTAATCCTCCATTCCTACTGCACCCAGCCATTCTGCTGAGCATGCTATCCTATGAAGTTGACATCATCACAGATAGCACGTAGCTCGGTGTTCAGAAAGTCGTCATAAAACAGACAAAATGTTAATTAAAGTTAAGGAATAAGAAAATTTGAGTAAAACACTCATCTATTTACCACTACACTGAGCAAATCACGTTGATACACGTACATCCATTCTGACCTCACTACCAGTTCGTTCAAAAACAGCTTCTTCTTTTCTCCGTTTAATGAAAACTTTAGGTCCGTTTGGCCCATGCACTGCAACTCAGGCCCTTGCACGTAATGTCATTCGATAATGAACAACCACGAGCTGCTTTGATTGATACGGATTCAGTTTTTAAATTGGAAGAAAAACCCCTGGATCTTCAAAGTCAGATGTTAGCGTGTTTACAACATGTCAAAGACACCCTACCAAATGTGAACATGCTGACTTCTTGTCCTGTTTGGGTCATGAAAAAAGTTACATAAATATATGAGTAATATGTTATGAAGTAGAGTTCTTCTGTGTCATTAATTTAGCTTAAATAAATTTAGAATTCATTATTTAATTTCATTTTACAATAAATTCGTAAAACCATTTATTGGCAGCAAAGTTTTTTCTCCGCAGCATAAAACATTTTTCACATTCTCCGAAGTGATGTGGCATTATTAAATATGAAGTTATGTAGCATGGAATATACTAATAATGAACCATATGCAACTACGTACACAGTGTTCGTTATTCACACTGTGTATAACGGAAAAAAGGGCAATGCTCGTGCGAGCGAAATGTGTGTATGTACTCCTTGTAATTATACGCATCATTACTAGGTTATGACCTCTTGAAGCAAAACGGTAACAATTTCTAATGATTCTTAGGGGATACGATAGACATTATTAAATGGGCGTTATTGCACCGAGCAGTCTTTGCCAACCATGAAACGAGCACAATATGTTGTGAATTAATTGTATTGGCTTGGTTTATTTTTCAACTTTGAGAACTGCCAAAGCCGTCACCTTGCGCATCTATTGCCTTGCTCAAGGGAAATGATATGCATTTGGTCGGAACTCAGCTTATGTATTATGCCGGGAGAGACAGTCTTCTGTCTTCGTTCTGGAGATCATAGTTGAGTATGAGCTGGCCATTGCCCGCTAATCTAGCACGCGGTTGCATGCTCATTCCCAACTATGAATAAAATTAGACGTTCATTGTATATATGTAGACATTTTCGTAACATGATATGTCTAGGCTAACTATACCGAATGATTGTGCGTCGGAATGCGAGAGGCGCGTGAGACACTGCGGACATTCCAAGCGTAGGCGTCTCATTCATTGGCTCAAGCGAAGTTAATTACGCAGCGTCGAGTGTAAAGTTAGAGTGCTATAACGCGATCCATCTCTAGCTCAGGCTTACGACCGAGGAAAAATTCCAGGAATGTAGACAATGCAGGAGACG
>VOMN01102905.1:0-14059 GCA_014899125.1 Orchestia grillus
CAGGACGGCCTTAGCCTCTCTGGACAGCGTAACTCTCTCGCGCAGTCTGAGGAGTCAACGACCGCGCGCCGAGTGCGGGTCCCCTGCTCATTGGCGAGCTTACAGTGCCCTGCTCTTTCCCATATATGGCAGTGCCGTATTAATTCTACTCTCATTTTGAAGTGGAAAAACGAATTTTGATTAAATATTGTTAATGTCATAATAATTTCTTAAATTAACCCGAATACCATACTCATGCTGAAGGAGATATACTAATTACAATTAATACTATCGTACTCATTTTAATCAACCTAAATACCACACCCATTCTGACGTGAAAATGCTAGTTTTAATTTGTACTAACGTCATAGTAATTCCTATTGACACAAATATCATACTCATGTTGAAGTGGAAATACAAATTCCAATTAATTTTGTCATACTGATTCTTAAGAACATAAACACCATACCAATTATTGAGTAGAAATACTAATTCCGACAAACACTAATGTCGTACTAAAACTCCAATTAACGCTAATGACACAATAATTATGCTTTCAGATGACATGTGGCTAATTCAGAAGTGGCTAATGAACCCATAAGCAGTCGTTAAAATGCCTTAGAAAGAAAATTCCTAATTAGTCTTCATTAACCCTTTGAATTCTATAAGTTGGACATCGAAAATTTTCCGTTCCCTTGACATTTATTAAACAATTTGTGAGCAAAATGAACATAATACATGTTTCATTAAAATCTAACCAATTAAGAATAATGAGATGGTTAGAGTAGCTTAAGTGAATTTTCGGGGAACAACCGCGCGCCACCTATGTCGGCTACTGTGGCCACCACACGCTACCTATGTCGGCTACTGTGGCCACCACACGCCACCTATGTCGGCTACTCTGGCCACCACACGCCATTTATGTCGGCTACGCTAGCGAACAGATAAGCTTGTGATGATGATGGCAAGAGCGACAGAAAAAAGATCTAGTCCCAAATTATTTTTCTAATCGCGTAAAATGAAGGTGGTAAATACAGTTACTGTCTGTACACAAAGAGTTAATAGATAAGAGTGGAAACGAAACGTTGCATGTATGCTGTGATCATTTAGGTCGGGTTACTGTAGAGGCTACCGAGAGAGAGAGTTCGTCGCACCGTATTTAAACGTGGAAAAGCTGCTGGATGTATTGAAGCCTTGACACGCACTGCGTGTTGGTCTTCTTTCACGACTGCAAAATGACGTAAACTTTAACCCTGGCGTCAACGTTCCTTGCGTAGTTTAACAATAAATTTCCTCTCAGCATGAATCTACACCCTGAACTGATCGAAATGAAACCATAGTTTTAGTTTTACACAGATAACACGCCGCTAGGACGAAAGGACTAAGTTCAAGACGCGTTTCTATGGTAATGTGTCTCAATTACAGCTGCGCTTCTGAATCAAGTTGCGCATTTTTGCTTCGCCAACTTTATGCTTAAACGAAAACTCTCGTCATTGAGATGACATCAAAGAAAATCTAATGAGCTTTATACACTCGGTCGCAGTCCAGCGAAATAAACATGTTTTCACCAGAAAATGGAGTGACGATTTTCCAGCGGAGTACTTTTCAAACACGGAGGATTTAATTAAAAATGTTAAGCTTTCGGCAAAAGGGAAAGCGCCAGATCTTCCCTCCTCGTTATTTATCTCGGGATTTAGAGACCCGCTTTGACAGCAGCGTTAATTTCACATGCAAATATCACCTGCTTGACCTTTGCTTGAGCCAGTGCTTAATTATTCAAGTTCTTCAGCGTGAGTAAATCTAAAACGGAAAATTTGGAGAGTTGAGCATGTACGTAGAATATAATTATAAAATCTTGATACATTACTGAGTCAGGTCATCAATATAAAACAAATATCCCCTTATTGATAAGAGAGCCAAGTATTCGACCTACAAAGCTGAGATAAAAAAGGGCTTTTAATAATGAAATTTGAATTTTAAGAACTCTTTCAATGAAGAGTATATTTTTCCAGCGAAGAACTCCTATTGAAGAAGAACAAGTCGGTCACAGGTGCGAGCTCAACAAGAATGAGGAAGACACAAAGGAGAGGAAGAGGCTTATTGACTTCGTCTTCAATTCTCTCGATACCCATACTTAGTGATGTTTAACCTGCAGGCAGCCCATCAAGATATCTACCAAATACCGAAGATTGACATCAACTGTGAATTTCTTCTCGTCGAGAAAGAGTAGTATCATTTAAATAATTCAAATCTTTATCTCATCATGAAGAAGTTTTTATTTACATCTCTCAAATTGAAGGGGAAGTGGTCCTTTAAATCTTGTAGAAATTCTGGCAACGAAAAAAAGGTTTATTATTTGAATGCTTTACATGACTCTTTCATCATGAGGGTCATTTATCATGCAATGCATTCCACTCTGGCAGGAGGGACGAGTCCAAATGCCCACTTCGAAATTGCAACTCACTCCACTCAATCAGCTTAAAGAAAGCTGATTCTAAACGATGAAAGATATTATTTCATTTTTTTTCAAATTGATTTATTCGTCAAGAAAACTTCAGTTAGTTGAGGATTTCACAATTATATACATTACATTTCGGTCATTTGGATGGTTTGATCTCATTGACCCATCCGTCCTCATCGTGGTAAATCTCCCTCTCAACGATCCAGAAGGGATCAGAAATTCTTAATATTCAAAGTGGCGCCAAGTCTCAAACGCTGACTGGATGACAATTTCCCTCAGCGCTCCCACAGAGCGAATGAGTACATTCAGTTCCAAAGTTTTATGACTCAACGAACGACGAGCTCTATTCCTAGAAAATGAGCTTTGAAGCAGAAGTGCTCAAGACTCTACGTTCTGGCGTCACCGAATTGGGAGAGCTGAATGACGGTCTTCGTTTTTGAAATGAAAACCTTAGCAGAAACTACCAACTTCTCAGCCGATAGTTTGCTCGAGGGAAAATGTTAGCAATGGGAAATACAGTGTACTCGTATTGTCAATTAAATTTAGAGTTTAACAATACAGCTGTTTACGTACAGACAGCTGCATTTCGACGCTAGAATGGTCAAAAGGACACTTTCAGTTTTGCGCTCGATGCAGATGTTGAATGCAAATCTTTGCACGTTTCACTTCTCCAAGCATGTAAGTCAGAAACACCATTATAGCTTTCCGCTAAATGCTCTCTCACGTAGGAGAATATCTTGTGTATCGGATCTAGGATTGATTTTAGTACTCAGTAAATTTTCCAAAGAACTATTTCCGATATTTCAGAGATAATCGCAGTTTTGAGATCTGCCCCTGTAGTGGCGGGTCTCTGAAATACGGGTTAAAATTTTCCTGATTGCCATGCAAAGATGGCTAAAATAAACACCATTTTCGAGTTACATAGGTGCACAGGGTCCGCGGTATAACAGGTTCCTATACAACAGAAACTGGACCTTGTAAGCCAAAAGATTCTGCATGCCATCCTTTCCGTGAGTACCCAGGCCCAGCAACCTTGGAGAGACTAGGGCTCATCATTCTCACCTTTAACCTTCACGAGGAGAGACCCCAAATAGACGCATCTTAAAAGAGACGTCGGTCTGCCACAAAGTACAACTGGGTACATCTCGGCCCAGTAGCACTGCAGTGCACAGTTCAACATTCATTCATGTTAAACAATAATTTCTGATTTTGTGTGTATTAACGGTTAATGGACTTCAGTTGCACACTAATGCATTTTATGATTACGCTCGCATCTACACTTCGCTGCTTCATTACAAGGATACTTGGCAAAAAGATGTCTTAAATTTCTATGTGTTTGGTAGAAACTTCCCACTCCGTAGACACGGGGCTCTCAAAAATGTTTAGTAGACACTCACAGATATTCGGCAGACATTACGCATTTGACAGAAAATAAGCACTTTAGCAGACGCTTTGAATTCAGTTGACATGCATAGACATTTAGTATCATCCAAAATACTTGGCAGACACTACGTGTTCAGTTGATTTACTCATAGATATTCGGTAGACATTCACGGCGATTGAGCAGGCACTATGCACTTAGTATACATTTTCTATTGGGCAGACATTTCAGCCGCCCCAACAGCTGGGGTAGTTCGAGTGGCACCGCCACCCACCCCGGCTGCCCATGCGTCGCAGTAGGGGGCACGGCGCGGGCGGCCGCCTCACCGCACAGCGCCACGGAGGCACGATGCCGAGAGAGATCTCATTACTCTTAACTCTTTAACAATAATGATAGTATATCATTATAATAACAATAATAATCAATAATGATAATAATATCAACACTAATAACAATATCAACATTATTAATAATACCAAAAATAACAACTTTTGTTAAAATCAAATTACAAGTTACGAGTATAATGAATAATATGTACAAAGGCTATGACTAAGAGGAATATTATAGAGGGGAATATCGTATACGAAATTTCAACGCGGGGGAAAATAATACGCACGGAAATGTGATCAGCCCGAGCTGCTCCCCCAGACGCGTCCAGCACTCGTAAATTGTCTCGACTGTCTAACGTCACCTGTGGCCCAGAGCGTGCCGAATCGACTGCAAAATTTAAGCCTCAAAAACGATCCCTATTGTCAAACTTTGGAAACCCTAAAAAATTTTCAATTTTTCAATATATATTGTAGGAGCTTTGTTAGAAAATTATATGCGCGTGGGTTTGAGAGAAAGCGTACGTGTTTTTTAGCTGTAAAAACGTTGGCCGCTCGCGCCACCCACGAAACAAAGGGAAGCTGCAGAAAATACTGGAAATATTCCTGGATGGCTGAAGCGGAGTAAAATTCAGCAGAGTCGAGCCAAGAATAAATTAACGAGTTAAACGAGACAAGTTTTTAGCAGTAAAACAACACAACTTTTCATCGAAATCGAACATTTGTTCGCCCAAGCGGAAATTATGTTGTACATGTCCACTGAAAGTAGAAACTTAGTTCTGAAACACCGTTGAAGTTAGGTAGTTAAGAATAAACGAAACAGATTGAAAAACTGTTCATGTTTTCTCTGGGCGAAGAACAAGTCCACTGCAAGGTGAGGCCCTGGAAACGAGAATCACATTTGCTGCTCAATGTTTTTTTTAGCTATTGTTATAACTTTCGTTGAAGCATCCATAACGATTCCATTAAGAGAGTTTCAAATGACCTTCATTAAATTTATTGCAAGTCAGCTAGATAAGTCTTCAGCTACAAGAAATATTTAAAAAAAGTAAATGAGTAAAACCATGAGAGAAATGAATAAAAAAATTGCAGTACAAACATTGAGCCAAGATTATTTTACGTATGAACATCTCGGAGATATTCAACTCCTTGCTACCTAAATTCTTATACTTATATTTATCCAGCGCAAATCTTTCTAGAATTTACGGTAAAAATTGTTATGCTAATGAATCAGTTCGAAGCTCGGGATTTTATTTAACTCAGACCACCTTTAATTTCGATCAACCTCAGCCGCGGAGCCCTCCGCGCTCGCTTCCTTGTTTGCCCATTAAATTCACCTGGAGGATTCCTGGAGAAAAATTTCGAATTATGTCTTCAGCGTAAACCCAAGAACGTAAAGCGCAAAATATCGCACATCAGGAGAGCGTAACAACCCAAGGTTCAGATACTAATTATTAATATCAGAATTATTAATCTTCTGATATTAATCAATACTGAATGAATTGCAAATTTTCTGACAATCATCTGTATCAAGACTATTCATCCTCTGACATTAGTCATTAATATCAGAGTAACTATTCTTCTCATAATAACCATCAATATATAAACTATTAATCACCATCAGCGGATGCCAACCCAAGATTTTGACATTCATCATTAACCAGAAACCTAATTTTAAAATGTGATTGATCACAAGATTATTCATTGATCAACGCTATAATCACGTAATGATTCAAGTTGTTTTGGCCAGAGCCAACGCGAGCGTAAATTAGAACGTTGTGATGAATTCATCTCATTTGCCTACACTTGTCGCAAATTAGACAGCTTGAACCAGAAATTTCCCGAACCAGGCTCACTAATCCAGCCGACCTGAATGCTCGTATATTTTTTAACATAACGAGGCACTCCCCGTTCCAGGAAGACAAAAGTTATTTATAACTTGGAAACAAAAACTGTACGTATGTTCTTCCTTCAAATACACGATTGAATAAAAAAAGAAAAATGTGAGCATTTTCGGGCACAGTTGAATGCTTGGTGCATGAACCTAAACACCCGCACATTACATAGACGTCTTGTTTCAGCAATGTAAAACTTCACATTGGTATTTTACAGTTTTATTTTATCGAGATGAGAGACAAGGAAGCGCAAATGTATCGAATATATCAACGGGACTACAAGATACAGGCTACTTTTATGGTCTCAAATTGCCCCAGGCAATAAAATGTTTACGTATATAGAAATGAGCAAGGTAGATGCGCGTGCCTTTAATTTAACAGCCCCGATGTTACGTTCGCTCGTAAGCTGAGTTACGGCCTTTCTTGAGCTGATGTATCCATGATAAGGAATCTAACTCCGCACCACGGCCTCACGAGACTGTCTGGTATGAATAGGCTCGAAGTCACGCGCAGTAATACCACATTGATCTGCACGGCTGGATGAATTTTTCTTCCATTGGCAATGGCACAGATATTTCAGAAGAGATAACGTTCACAGGCAATCACAGACATTTCAGAAGAGATAACGTTCACAGGCAATCACACAGATATTTTAGAAGAGATAACGTTCATAGGCAATCACACAGACATTTCAGAAGAGATAACGTTCACAGGAAATCACACAGATATTTCAGAAGAGATAACGTTCACAGGCAATCACACATATATTTCAGAAGAGATAACGTTCACAGGTAATCACACATTTCAGAAGAGATAACGTTCACATGAAATCACTCACATATATCAGAATATATAAAGTTCACACTCTAACTACAAAAGCAGGCCTACTGCGACACAGTTAGCGAGCGCAAGGATCTTCACAGCTACTCACGAAGATGTGTTGAACATTTAGCAGGACCGCATTGTGCTGTTCAAATCGTACCTGGGAAAAAGAAACGGGTCACGTATTAATTGACGGCATATCGGCACGGTTTGGACAGCTTTTTCGAACGTAAATTGCTAATAATTTTTAAAGTCAGCTAAACAGGTTTCTATGGAACTCTGTACTTTATAATCCCGGCCTGCAAAACAAAAAGAAAACGCAACAGCCTTGAATGAAAATTACTTTCATTTTTATGGGTATAGCAAAAGTGACAGTTCGAGGAATAACTTTACCTACACACTTTGAAATACATATTTCTCAAGATTGTTCAACAGTTCATTAGCAGTGTTAAAATAATTAAGCCTAGTCACCAAGTAAGAACGAATGAGAGTGACATTTTAAAAGAACATTTCAGATGTCATACTCCAGTAAAAAACTTGCAGCAACGTATATCGCCGATGAATTAACGTCAAGGAGTTTGAGTCCTAATGCTCAGTAGACGGTCAGTGATGACTCGAAGCTACAGTAATCAGCCAAACACTGCTGATGTGAGCACTTCACCAGCCCGAAGCTTTCAATCTCAAACTTCAGAATTCTTTCCTTAAATTGTAACGGATGTTTGCAGGCTAACATCATTTTGTTTTCACTGTTGGCACTTTATAGGTTATGGAAGATATACCAAGCAAGTGGTAGCCATCTTAGATGGGTTGCACACATTTTTCGAAGACTGTAAATATCTTCAGGCTGTTTTAAGCAATTTAGCCCTTCACTGCACGAATTATTGCACAACATCACTCCTTGAACTAACGCAATAACCAAACTGCGATAGCTAAAAAGTAAGTAATTGCTTGGAACACGTTTCTTACAACACAGTTAAGAGTCAGATCTGCACAAGAGCAAGCACAGAGTCAATCTTTCCGGTATTATCCATTATGGGAAAACCCAGTACGTGCCAGATCAGGCACGCCGTGCAGTCAAGGGTACAGAAGGAGGTAGCAGCAAACTTCTTCTGAGAGTCGAGTGCTTCATTGCTGTCTTTTTGCGGTCTCCTCTCATTGAAACAGGCGACGAACTCTCTGCATCGGTCGTTCACGAATTATTTTCTGGTCTTTTGCATCCTAAGCACTAATTACCCAGGATGTTTTACTGTATACATATTATCAGCAATGCCCTCCAATTCAACTAGTTACTATTATAGTTAGTTCACATGGACTCTTTGTAGTTCTGGATACAATATAACTCACTTTATTTGCCTACGCATGGTTTAGCTTATTACTATAGTAAGTTTAAAATTTCCTTCCCACTTGAAACGTGATCCAAAGAGAACAAAAAGAAGGGAACGTTTAGTATGGACTTGAGAAAATGTGGAATCTATGCTCAGGTGTGTTCCCACACAGGATTTCCGCGCATAAAAACAGCAGGTCAAGAAGGAAGAGGGTGAAAAGATAAAGAATGATGAGAGTAGAAGGTATGAAAAAGGAAAGAAGCAAAGTGGGCACGAAAGATAAAAGTTCCGAAGGCCTAGCTAATGCTGAGGTAACAGTGCTTACGTACGGTATCAAGCCGAATCTCCCTTCGTTAGAATTATCTATATTTGAATTGTATGTTGCATTCTGAATATTTTCAGTTTAATTTTGATATTCCCTATCCTAAACGTGGGTCACAAATTTTCATTCATCTGTCCTGGCCGCCACACTTCACACAGCCCGCACGGAACCGGGTCCGGGTCAAGGATGCATTTGTTACCAAGGGATGAAGCCTCGTGGCTTGATGCATTGGCATCGTAAAGGCGAACTTTAACGGCGCGTGCACAGCGCGTCTCGTACGACCCCGGTAAGGCTGATTTGATGGCATTAGCGAAGTCAAAAATGGGCAGCTGCATTCTGCAAATTTCAGCGGTGTTTGTGCAGCGGTTCTGAGGATCCTGGGAATACTAATTTTATGTTGTTTGCATATTAAAAAAATGGGGTGATGGATTTTTCAAATACAGTGTGATCATAGTCAAGATTGATCATGCAGTGTATATTAAATATCGTAAGATTAAATGCCATCTCCAGCACTGTGATACTAACCAACAAACAAATACGTCAATGTTGTTCATGATTAGCATCGAAAATAAATTATGCTACACTTAAAAAATCATTTAATGACGGAGCTGTGGTAACATTCAACTTCACCACGCTGAGTAGTCGTGGTCTACGCATCGGCCTCAGACGCTTGGGTGCCTGCCTGATCCCGTGAATGTTGCCTCTACTTAGCGTGGACGGTGGCAAAATTTTGGAGACGGCATTATCGGTGATCAGATCAGCATGATGGATTTGAGCATGATCAGCATGATGGATTTGATGGATTTTGAAGAAGGTATTATCAGTGATCAGATGAGCATGATGGATTTTCAACTTTCCTGCCCCCAGTTACGGAGATGCCACAATGTTCTCGTGTCTTCCATTTTTCTTTTGTGCAGTGACGCTCAACGGAAAAAAGAAATATTCTTTCCGATTCTAGAATTTCTCGCGCGTGATAGGAAGCGCTCGCCCTGCGACGAGCTGCACGAATTTTTGGCGACTGTGGCACCATTTATGCAAATGTTGAGGCCTGTGCACGAGGGTTATCTTTATTTTGTCTTCAAGTGATTTTTGAAAATTCTGACAATGATCCACGCCCCAAGATCTCCATAATGCCTCGTTTGACCCACCCCGACGCATGTGCGCATCACGGCAGCGCTAACCAGCGGTGGAAGAACAACGTCGTCCTCTCATTTATTGTAATGAATTTCACCGAATTGATGACCTCATTTCTAAGCGATCTGTCGAGTTAATTACCTCAGTTGCGGCTCTCTCTAGCGAGGCCACCACACGAGTACCGCACGAGTACCGCACGAGTACCGCACGAGTACCACACGAGTACCACACGAGTACCACACGAGTACCGCACGCGTGCAGAAGAGTTCGTACGAGCAGAGGTGTAGAAACACGCAACGACCGCCGCGAAAACTTCGACGCAATTTACGATGCGCTAATTATATCGCACCTCGTCCGAGACTCTTGTCTTTTTTCCAATTTTTCAACCTCGCAAAATCATTCCATTTCACTACGTATTCAGACTCTCATGTTGTTTTTATGTTCACTAGAAAAACACAAAAGAACCAAGCGCTTGCAACGCTCGTAGCTCGCACGCATTAAAAATCGTCCCCACGAGTGCATGTCACCACGCGCTCAGGAAAAGAATGTTCCCACGGACAGGTATACTGCAAACGGAAGTTTATGGGAGATTATGGGCAGTATCGCTGCCGTAACTTGCCGTGGGACTTTGGATGCGCCTGCTACACCTCGTCGAGGCGGAGGGCACTTCCAGAGGCAAGAAAAAGAGATGGCCCGAGCAGCTCGTGTTATTGGCAATAACAGGCGGGAAATTGTGCTGCAACTTCCTACGGCTGCTGCTGCTACAGCTGCGGCTGTGGTTACTGATATAGTTGCGGCTGTAACTGTTCCTGCAATTATTGTTGCTGTTTCCTCGCCAACTGCTGTGTTAACTGTTCGGTTCCAACGCATATGAGCTGTTTCACACTTTGACGATGACATCTGAAAAATCTAGCACCCAAATTAGTTGCTTCTATGCTACAGACCACAGTTCAGAAGTGCACCAAGGCACTGACTCAAGAGAACATCGCAGCCAGTCCTCAAGGCAGCTTTTCAGTTTCGGAACCTACTAGGACTTCACAGCTGGCCGTCTCCCAAACCCTCAAGTCTGCAGTCTTCTCTGTATTCCAACAGTCCGAGTGAATTGAAAATTCCATTTCATAAAGATCCTACTTTTTCGTAAAAACCTAAATGCAGCCTAATTGCGCACATACGACAGAAGGCAGCTGTTCAAGAAGCTAAGTGCAGCCATATCGCCTAAATAATTTGGCCAACAAAGAGTTACCTCTTTCCTTGATAAGGAGTCGTCAACTCGTTTCTACCGAACTGGTAGTCGCTGCTTTACACAGTTGAATAAACCCATCAAATTTTAAATTACGAAAACCTTGAAATGAGTTTGTTCATCCTTCTTGAGCTCTCTCAACGTAAAGCGACCATAGACCATCCCAAGCGCACTCATACATCTGAACCCTGCAATGTTGTCATAAAATTACATGCTTTCATTACAAAGCCCACGAGGTTCAAGCCAATAAAAAAGAGCCTTGCTATTGAAAAAATATGACGCTTCATAATCATTGTTTCAGCATACAATTCTTAAAAACTCTTCTGCGATTAGAGCGAACTTCACAGTCTCCCCTGAAATGATTATCTCTGCAAACTGTCCCACGAAAATCTCTCAGTTCGTTGTCTTCATTTAATTTCAATCCTTGAAAAACGTTTCAACGAATTTTGCACTTCGATAGTCTTTATTTGATGTTGAATACCTAAAAGGTCGTTCTTTGGATTTTGTAAGTTGAGAGCCTTCAATTGAAATTCAACCCCAAAATAACCTTTCCCAAAAAGTGAACGAGTTTGTTTAGTCTTCACTTGTACACGCGTAATGCCAAAAATGACCGGCCAAATTATGTTAATTCCTTAAAATACCGCGTTATTCACGCCAAATCTCACTTGAGATGTGATTTTTGGCATCACTGATTCGAACTGTCTTCTCTGACACAGTCTCGCGGTTCAAGAATACGGACCCGAGAAGCTGGACACGTGAATTTTCTCCCCACTTCCAGGGAAGGTGCGGAAACGATGTATATAAGCACACCAAGGGAGGTACTAATATAATTATTAGTAGCAGTGTAAACGAAATGGATGGTGTTATAGAAGCCAAAATGCAGTTTCCAAGAGCTTGGTACAAATAAATGTATTATTCGGGAACGTTCATTAGAGACTACAGTGAAATTACATAACAGGTACAGAACAAAGTTATCTTTAATTACTTTTTGCGAATCACTGAAGAAATATGAGAGAAATAGAGATGGAGACACAAACACCTGGAGTAGCAGCAGTGCTCAGGAGCAGGAGATGGAGACACAAACACCTGGAGCAGCAGTGCTCAGGAGCAGGAGATGGAGACACAAACACTCTCTCCCTGAGAGCCGAGGGATCAGCAGCGGTGCGCTTGGCACGACCAGTCATCACGGCGTGCGGCGCCTCCGCAGGCAGGCTGGGTTGGCTCAACTCAAGTCACACACAAAATTTGATAATAACTTTTGTGCCTGAGAGAATGCAGCACTAGAGATCTCAATCTTCCGGAAAATTCAAGAGAGCGCTTCCTCAATTTTCTGCTAGGCTCCATTTCTTTTAACTCGAGGCGCATGCTGTAAAAGATGCAGCAGCTGGCGCGACGTGGAAAACCTCTGCTCAGCGACTTCTTTTTTAAACATCGCAGCCCGTGAATAGGTTTCCAAGTTCCCGAGCTGTTGAGGCTAAACTAACTTTTTCATACGAAGGGCTCAAGTTAGTTGAAAATGTGACTTGCACAGCGAATACGTATATCGTGCGACAGAAAACCATTTGTCAAAAGTGACATGTGATGGAGGAATTATGCGCCGTGATCTGGTGCTCCTGTGACCCGTTGAACGTTGAGTCACGGTTGTCAAGTCGTTGGGTCAAACAATTTCAGTGACCTGAGTGTCCGTTAACAGAGAGTATTAGTGAACTAGATGTACAATGCATAACTCTGGTGAAAAATATGCGTTTCCAAAGTCGGACACGAGTTTAATGAATGAATCTACAACGTGTTGAATCTTCAACGTTCTCATCGTACATTCCTCGCGATGAATGAAATATTTCAATCGTAGATTACAGATATATCCTCTCCATAAAGTCATAGTAACTAAAGAATCTACTTCATTAAAAATCAGTTTAATTCTTTAGTTACGTGGCTGCTGTGAAAACTCGCGTAAAATGACATACACTTTTCACAAATGCCACAACCTCCACAAGTAGTCATTAATATTCCAGCACAAATCAACGCTCACTGAAAAACTCCGCATGAAAGCGACACGAGTCGTTCTTTCTAAGCTGAATATGAAGAGCGCACGCGCGCATAGTAATCCTTGTTCAGAGTGTTAAGCAACAGGCTAAAAAATTACCTCAGAAGAAATCTTAGCGGATTTCTTAACGACAAAGCACACTGGTAGGATAGGAAATATAAAGCACTTCTTCAGGGCAAAAAATCGCATAGATCTTAAACGGGTGGAGCGTTTTCCTTCTGTCAAAAGAGAAGAAAGAAGCTTTGTGTCACGCCTCACGTGAAAAAGTGACGTACGTACTTAACATACTCGGGTGATTTCTGCCGGGGATCGCTGAAGCCATTGAAATGGATGAAATAAGACACATACAGAACTTGTAGATTTTCTAAAGCAAAATAGAATCAAAGCAATGACAGAAGGAGACTTGCACAACTAGATAAACCGTCTGTTAAAATCGAAGATTAATTAAAATAAGATACTGGAATCTGCGCAGATGTGTCTTTCGTTGATTATATACACTGTAATTATCAATTCTGCATAGGCGCGTTCACGTCTTCCAGTAAATGCACGAAGTTTTGCGGCATATAGCTCCTGCCAAGCTCACTGTAACGCCACTCGTACCGCGTAGTATTGATACCACCTCATCACTTGCTACTAAATTCACTAAGCGTAGAGCGAAGAAGGCTTAGCGGTTCTCAGAAGGTCTAGAATAGGGTGCAAAATAACACGAAGGTCAATATTCCTATTGGGCATTCAGAGTTAATTCGGCAGGACCATCTCCTGGCGCAGGGCTGCAGGGCAATCACCGTATATCTAAAGGAGTGGTGCTTCCGACGGAAATGTCCGTTCTCAGTTCGATATGGAGCATTGTAGGGCCGTGAGATAAAGTCAAGTTACGGAGGCTTTTACGTAGATTTAAAAGCAAGGTACGAGCGCAACTAAATGCAAATCTTTGGAGCGTAAACATTTGGCAATTTGAAGTAGTGCTCGAGTTTATTTAGGACGAAGAGGCCGGTCGGATTATGTTACTCGCAGAGCACGGACAAAGAATGCGCAGGAAAATGCCGCACGTCCCGTTTTTCAATGGACAAAAAGCAAGCGCTGCACAACCAAATCAACTATTGTTATACTTCGCTAATTTCAGTGGGACT
>VOMN01102906.1:0-14554 GCA_014899125.1 Orchestia grillus
ATTCAACGAAATATTCATCAAACGAAGAAGCACACAACAGGCATGAAAATGGAAGAAAGATGAGGTAACATAACATTGTCCCCCTTGAGGATGCCAGTCCCAGAGCATAGGATAGAGAAGCCAAGCTAACCATACCTGTTACCTACGGCCTATCCTGTGCTCCCGGAGGAGTTTGCATGTGGATAAGCCTCCTCACCATGTGTTGGAGCTTCGTGTGCACGCTCGTATGTATGCACGGCTGCACGGTTCTCGAAAACTAAAGGTACAGACTTTGACAGTAGATGTAGAAACCCAAATCAATGACTTTTTCATCATTGAGTAAAAAAAACATTATTAGTTTTCGAGACATCGAAAGATTTTTCATTATTAGCATTTTTAAAATTGAGTAGAGTCAAGGAATGTACATTATCTAGACCGTACTTTCCCCAACAGATGAATAGGATGCTGAGGGCCAATACCAGGGCCAGCTAGGTCTCCAGATTTGAAACCTGTGGACTTCTACCTCTAGGGCTACGCGAAGAGCTTAATTTATGAGAACCAGTTGAGACAGGAATGGATCTTGTTGGAAGGATAATTGACGCTGCATGACTCGCTGCTGATGATCTGTGAGTTTTCATGTCCGAGAATCGATTTTGTGTTAGCACCAGACCTGCCTTGATGTAGTGGAAGGACATTTTGAACACTTTATTTTAATTCCAATAGAATCCATACTGAATGTAAGAAAGTTGAGATGTTCTAATTTCAGTCAACCATTATTACCGTCAACCTCTCAAAACTAGGTCTGATGTGCTTACACAATTACTTAGGGCGATTCAATTATGTCTATAGAAATATTTCAATACTTGCTCCGCTCTGAGCCTCCTCAGGTAGTAATTATGCAGTCACGAGTACTCGTGGCATACGAATGATGTTCCCGAAAATATGGGGTTAGAAATAATTCCTACCAAATTGTGTCTTCGTTTCATGATCGAAAATTCGGTATCTATAACACTGTTTAGTTTTGAAACGAGATGGTAAATGTGCTCTTATTTACTCTCAGAAAATTTTAAAAGCACAATCCTCGTTGCAACGTGAACTTTGATGGTCATGTCAAGAGGCCAAAAAGTATGTTTCGACACAATAAATCGTCGCTCTTGAACAACGAAGAGGGAAATTTTGTTACCGCCTTGAATATATAAAATGCAGTTTTCTGCAAGTGGTTTCTTTGTATGTTCTAGCGCATCTGATTTGAGCAGAAGGGAAAGCGGCCATTTCTCGATGTTTCTTATTTCTTTTTAAATTGGCAGCGTGCACGGCCCAACTGCTTGATGCCAACGTGCCTTGCATCGACGGATTTCCGGAAGCTTATTTCTTGTTTTTTTACTCAAATGTCACGAAAACGTTTGGAAAATATGTTGCTCCAGCAGAGCGCTGTCCAATTCCTTATTTTCAAGCTCTAAAAATTCCGGATTGAGGCGATTCCAATGTCAATTTACACATAAATAGAAAATTTTTCATCGGCCCTTAAGTTTGAGGAGAACGAGCGTTTCGATAAGACTGCACGGAGTACTCTCAGGAGGATGCAGATCATGTATCAGCGTAGGCGCTAACGTATCTGACATGGCGTCCCGTTTCTTACTATATACTGAAGAAAAGTATAGTAAGCGGCAATAAACGGGGGCTGCCAGAGCTTCCTATGGAAGAAAAGTGAGCAGAAAGCATAAAAATTCCTCACAGCGTTCTGACACAGCTGAGTGACACAAATGGGTGACACAGCTGGGTGACTCAGCAGGGTGACACAGCTGTCATCATATATGTACGAGACGCACGAGTGAAGTCTTCGCAACGTATCTGTCAATAGATTATAAATTTTGAGCCCATGTCGAAAAGTGCTAAAACCTTCTTATTTGTTCTGATTACATCCAATGAAACTTCCAGTCTAGAAATTGTGTAAGGAAGGAAATTAACCTTCTTTGCAGAGATAGTCCATAAAAAAGTCACTGCTGTAGTAATATACGAGACAAAAAGTGTAAGTCATCGAGCTTTTCTAGAGAGCATATCTCTCTTTCAAGTAATTGAACAAATATTATCAGGTAATAAATTTACAGTTTTTATCTCAGTGACAAATGTTACCCTCCAACACTGGACAGTTTTGCCGGAACATTTTTTATTGTACACGGAAAAGAATTATTATGGTGCTCCATGATTTAATCTATTCAAGGAAACTTATGTATGTGCATAAGCCTACATTATTTCGGTACAGAAGGCATGCCGTATGTTTGCTAGGCGTGCAATATTTCTAATTGGAACTATCAAGTACTGTCAGCGCCGGCAATTACGCTTAAGCACTTTTTGCGCATCGAATCCGGGATGTAGCAGCCAAGCTGCCGCCAGTGAGAGCGCTAATTTACACCCGCACAGGCCTTCAGATAACAGGAAAGTGGGTTAGTCTTTCAGTTTTTATGACGTTATAAGAGTCGGCATCAGCAGATGTTAAAGCAGATGCTTTTTGGCTAACTGGTCTGGAAGACCACTGCAATAGATTGCAACTAATGATGGGCCTCTTCGGCCCACTAATAATTCAATTAGGGTGGGGCAGATATTTAAGTAAAGTAAAAAATTACTTGCTGTTCTGCTGTTCAAATCAGTTACACACGTTCTTCGAAATTAAGATTTTTATACTTTTTGAATTCATTCAATGGGCTTTTGGGACAGACGGTACAGATGGTCCGAATCACGAATAGGATGGAAAAAAATAGGATGGTCGAGATCTTGATTACGTCACCTGTTTTACTCTTCGATTTGTAAATGAGCTGGCTGATAACTTGGCGTGTCGTTTAAGCGCATATCATTTCGTTTAGACTCTCTAAACATGACACCTGTGTCTTAATGCAATATGATACTGACTTAGGGCAAGGTGGGATCGTAGTTTGAAACTGTGGGCATGTTTGCGATGTAAAGCAGTTATTGTTTATATATATACAATGCAGCATATTAGGTATTTGTTTTTTGGCTATCTGCTCCTATTAACAATGTTATTTCATTTGAAGCTAAAGTTGCTCCGATTCCCCGCCATATTAGCAGAGCTACTAGTCTTGAGCAAAACTCTTGAGCAAAATTTTCGATCTCCCTCCCGTTCCTGATAGTAACGTCACTTAGAGGGGCTGATGGTTTGAAATTGAAATGGTGAAAATATTATCATCGTATAACTGCTACTAATGAAAGAACACTTGAAATACTTCCACATCTAGCATAAAACAGCTAAATTGTATAACTGAAACTATAGTAGGTCTTTCAGTGATGAGGTCGGTGCAGTAGAATTAGGGTAGAGGTCACACCGCGGCGGGGTCCGACGCAAACGAAAACCAATAAATCTCCAAAGCCCAGAAAACCACATGCGAAGGACTAGTTTCGATAATTTGGACATAATCCATCGTACAGCGAGGGCTACTATTTGCTTGTTTCATATACAGGGTGTCCGGCTCGTCTTCTCTACCCCACATAATATTGTTATTTCCACTTGATGTTTACGAAAAGTTACCTAAGTCAATTTGGCTCATTCTCCGTCATTTTAATTTTGTTTGATGGTTTATCCTTTATTCCTGCCCATTTTATCAATCATGATATTTAGCGACAGTTCCATACAAAAATGCGAACTTATTCCCTGGTGAGTATGAGCGCAATGTGATAAATCCATTCAGCAGACTCAGTTCAAAATCGCTCTCGCTGTAGCCTCCATTTCTCCTGGTAGATAAACAGCCTCGTATTCCTGTCATTACGAGCACGGCCCAGATTCTACGACTTCGAGTTCACCAGGTTGAAGTGTGCGGGCTTATTTGCCCCCTTAATTTAGTATTCAGATTAAACAAGGAGAGAAATTAACTGCCGTCGGTTCCAGGAGACCGTGGATTAGTCGAAGGTGATCATTCCGATATGACATGAGGGCTCCTAACGATAACACTTCCGTCGCAGTGGGGCCGTAGGAACGCGGTTGCGTCTTTCTCTTGACCCTGTTACTACAGACGCTGATCTGAACTACAGGGTACTCGTCTTCACGTAACATTTATCAGCAAGTGAGAAACTCTTTGCTTATGTAGGTTACCTCACAGACCTAAATTTTCACACTAGGGCTCGATCCTTCCAGATGAGCTCATCATTTTGGTTGTGTGTGTTCCTTATTTAAATAGTAATACAGAGTTTAAGAACGATGACTCTCAGATGCCAGTCATGATTTTGAGAAAGCGAAGGAAATGATTAGTAGAAATGTACAATTACGCGAGTGAAGTACAAAAGTCTTACAGCATATTCTGACTAGTCCGCCCTGGTTCGACCGTGACACTGAATGCAGGTTGCCTTTAGGACTCATGATACAGTTTAGTAGAGAAGACACTGTTATGTTTCATTAAGGCCTGTTATAATAAATTTCCGCTACATCCTACCGCGGTGGTCGAAAAGAGTAGTGCACCAAAATTCAGTATACGATGGATTGGAATGCAAAATTTCAGAGACAAATGTTCCCTTTTGGTTACGAAACATATCGTCGTTACTATTTTTAAGCTGGACTTGCCTTTTGGATGACGTTGGACTGAGCCGGAATATGCAGTGTCAATAAATGTTATCATTCTAGTTTCACTTCATAGACAATCGATGACGCACTGGCTGCCATTCTTCACTGGCGAATATGATATAACCAATAAAAAATTGTAATTCATTTGGAATAAAAATGCACTCTTCCGAGTACGACAGACAATTCTAAAGTGATGTGAAGCCAAGGCGTGTATTTTTACCAATACATAGTCTCGAACTTTAACATAAGCTCTTTCAGGTGCGTAGCACGTAGCCATGGCTAAATGAATTAATCCATGTTTTAAGAATATGCGCAAGAATGCTACATTTTCATATTTTTTTGGCGGCGCTCGTTATTTCCCTCGCAACTCAGTCGTACATTGACAAAAGCGCTACGCCGCGAAGACAATGAAAACCAGCCAATTCAACAGCCGAAATAGTTCTTTTTAATACAGTTTTGTCATTAGCTCAATGAAAAGGTGTTATAGTACCGAAAAAGTGACATCATGAATCCGAGATAATCAGTTGAGTAATCGCTACCAAAACCTAAACTTATTTTTGGGCCTACTCGGAACTAAATTATTGATGATAATTGATAACCATAGATGAACAAATTCTCGAAGCCTATGTTTGCCGTTTGTTTCATTTTAAGTTATTTTCCTCTCAAACAGGCTCTTATTTTTAGTTCATTCAAGTTAGCTCCCTCTCAATAAGGCTCTTATTTTTTAATTAATTTAAGTTAGCTTCCTCTCAATAAGGCTCTTATTTTTGAGTTTATTCAAGTTAGCTTCCTTTCAATAAGGCTATTATTTTTTATTCTATATTGGGCTTTATGGTGAAGTGGTTAGCGTGATGGCCTCACTCCCGAAAGAACCAGGGTTCGATCCTCCGCTCACATGAGGCTTTTCACGTGACCGCGGAGTACTTCCCTAGGAAAAGTTAGTTTAAACGACACATTCCTCACATCCCCCACCACACCAGTTGTTGTAAGGCTTTGAAAACCCAACAGTAAAATGTGTCGGAATTAATAATGGTTATTTTTTTCTTTCATTGCGGTTTAAGTATCATCAGTTATACAACGGATTCCTTTCATGCTTGAGAAAGGTGTACTGATTAAGTATCTCAGATTCATTCACGGAAAGAATAATGTTTCTGTACAAGCAATTGTCGTACTCAATTCCCATGCCAATTCAGCAGCTAACGAAAAACAAGGCAGAAGTGAAACAATTGCGGATAAGACTACGAAAAACACACAAATTTGCAAACCGGAAAGTAGAATAAAACTGGGTACGGAAATTTTTGTTGAATCTCACTCGAGAAATCATCAATGTACTTCGCATGAATTCAAGTGAGTGTCATCAGCTTGAAAGAATCATGTTTTCTAAACAGAAAATTGTTGTTTCAACTCGTATTCAAAGAATGATGCTTTTTCGTACTTTCACAGCCATTCATTAGTTTCTACGTAGAAAAGAATGGTTTCCTATGCAATCAACGAACATCTAAAATAAATCAAACAAAGTGGGAAAACAAACGGAAAAACGTACAAATCATCGCCTAGGAGTGTCGAAATCGTCAAATTCATTAGGATCTTACGAATGATAACCAAACTTTCTTACTTAAGACAATTTTCATTCAGTATTGAGCCAAGATTAGTATTCCTGACCTTTTATTTCAGTCCATATTCCATAGAACAAGAATCCGGTTCGCTCGTTCCATCCCGTTACCATATTATCAAAACATACTTTGTTCGAGTAGGAACCAGTCTTTCTCTTTTCTTGTACTCGTCTAACATGCAAGTTTTAATCTACTGAAAAAAAGAAGATTTTTATTTGAGCTAGTTCAAGGAACACTTTTCAAATCATTTATTTCTGATAGCGTTGGTAAATTTTTAATGCTTGGTGTTTTTTAAGCATGATCTTCTTGGCGTTTGAGTATTCCATACGTGATGTTATTACTCAGACATATTTCTGGGATACATTAACACTGAGGAAACGCTGAGACTTTTGTAACGTCTGACATTCTAACGGGATGGAAAGAGCCTCATTCTCTTTTCGTAGTTAAGAAGACATCATGCAAAGCGTATAAACCGTGTTCTCTTTTTCGTCCCCCAGTGAGTATTTTATATGAATACGCTAGGCGAGTAAGATTATATGGAGTCTTACTAAACTATTTAGAAAAGCAAGCTTCAGAAACTAGCAGTAAACGTTGAGGAGTCACATAGAAATATTACTTGTTTCGGTCTATTCTCTTTGGAGCACATGAACGTGAACTCATGCGAAAACTTGAGTTTAAATTGTGAGTTAATTTCTTTTTGAGCATTTCGCTGACTGATTCTTTCATCGATTTAAGTCATTCTGTGGAGATAAAAACTCAGCGACGCAAAGTTGAACGCTTTATTGCCACAGAATTTCTTTTTCAATAACCCACTGAAAATCACGCATTTCATTTCTTTGAAATTACTGTCGGTTGGATAAAATCTGAAGGACTGGATGGACATCGGGCGTTTTATTGCTTGGAATTAATTCCAAATGGGACAAAGCTTCAACAACTGAAAGCTGTGCCCTGAATTGGTTAGAAAATATTTTTGTTAAGATGTAGCTGCAGCAGCTGATAAGTGTTATTAATTTTTCATATTTTTATCAGAAAGCAATGGCAATACTTATAAATAGCTCAGACAGCAAGTTTAGTGCACTGCTGATCAAAGCAAGCAAATAATTGCTTTGTAAACTATAAATGTTCTCTCATAAAGCTACAGCCTTATAAAGTGTGAACATAGCTACATCTATTCACCCCTAGAATCATTCAGAATCATTTGAAACCAGCATCTTCGTTCATTTGTGTAAGGTAGGATAATTTTAGTTTTTTTCATTGAAGTGGCATATCACACGGCTAAGCATTGAACAAATATAAAAGTATTTATAAATTTAAAACTATGAAGGCTGATTGCCAGAGCATTCTTTACTGTGTACGTTCAATTGCTCTTTTAGTTTTCCAAGATAATCTTATTTTTAGAATTTTATTCAGTTAAATAGCCCTCGGGGGACACGTTTTCATGACTACTCATCTGAATAATTAACAATAAGTTTAAATTATTTAGCAAAATAAGTTTTAACAAATTAAAGTTCGTATCAGCAGGTTGGATATTTCTGGCACTGCTGATGATTTGAGAGTTTGAATAAGAACACTGGAGTTTCAAGAGTGCCAGTCTGCACAGTTGATCATTTCTTCTGCTCCTACAATAGCTTAGAAACAACACCTCATTATCTAGCGTATAATTCAAACGGGAACATGGGATATTTCTCGTTACTCACTGAGGCAGCAAGCAACTCGCTCGCCATGTCACATCACCACGAACTCAAGAACCGATCTGACGGGTTGAGCGCGCTCTTTCTCGCTTATACGTATACCCACACCTGCCCTCTTAAATGATAACCTACTCGTAATCTTTATATGTATCGCCCTCGTGACCTTTGGAGTCATTAGAAGAACATCTTAATTTGAGCTGACATTGGAAATTTTTTTAATTTAATAAAGCCCCCTCCCCCCTGCAATTAGATCGTTAAAAACAAATTTTATTGTGGAAATTAAAACAAGGATCTGGCAACAGGTCAAAGAACAAGGCTCCGACCGGACGCCTATGTTGGTGGCTTACAGCCGCTGTGGGTGTGCACGCACTACGTCACAAGTGCAACACTTCATCACACTGCATTGGGAATTAATTCAAGGCATGGAAATCTGAAAAACACGCATCGATGGAACTTCGAAATGGCTTGATGAGTTTGAAACTTATCACAAAATGTGAACTGAAAAGGTGTCTTATTTCCACGTTAAGGACAAAAAACTTCACTGTCATCAAGTACGTACTTTACGAACGAACTCAGTTCTAGTTTCCCTTATGTGAAAGACGTTCAAAAAGCAACAATAACCGCAAAATTCAATTAATATTTTAGAAATAATAAAATAAACTTATTTGAAACGAAATATTATTAGCGGATCTGTATTCAACCATTCGACTAGTTTTCCAGTTTAAGGCAGCTTTAGTTTAGTTTTTAGAATAGGTTGCTGTCACCATTAGGTGTGTCCTCAGACAGAGTGCGCCTGAGAACAAGTTAGTCAAGGCCTTTTCGGCTTTCCTTGACTCTTCCTTCATGTAAGACAATTTTGAGTAAAAGAACATTGACGTACGAGTTAAGAAGTTGTCTCCGTGGAGATACACATGACTGTGTGTTCACGTCACACGCGATCGTTTGTCCAGGTCGGATATCATTTCGAAACCAACTGTGGCATCAGGCAGTGTTCTTTATTGGGGCTTTCATTTCATTGGGACTTGTTCTTTAGGGATTATGCTTCATCACGCAGAACAATGTGATGAACGTGTAATATTAAGTAGAGAACATGTTTGAAGTGGTCCTATTAAATTTAAGACACAATGATGGCGTGAATTAGGTCATAATTTTTATCAGTTGGTGACCGCATACCTAGCTAATTCATAAAATACTTGCATCTGCAGGATTTTAACGATGCAGTGTCGCTACAGACTGTATAATTCATCACGAAAAATTCGTATTCGTATAATTCGTAAACTCACTAGGGGCTCGTATTTCATTTACATCAAAAATCAGACTTAAAGGGAAAAATCTAGTAGTCCAGTTGCTGAAAAAATATTAATTTTTTAATTGGAAGCCACAAGGAGTCATTTGGAACCAAAACCTAAATGGAAAAATGAACTAATCATGTCAGTATTACATTTCATGAGCAATTTTCTTCCGTAGGGAAATGAAGAAGCACTGTGCATGTAATAAAATACCTTATGCCATTACCCTCTGTTACCATCGTTCTTATTTGGTATTATCACCATTAAGATCCCGTAGGAGTACACGCTTTGTGTTAATGGATTTGTGTTCTGAGAAGAGGACCACACCTTGTGCATTGAGAAGCGTTCGAGCGGTCGTGGATGCGCCAAATTTTCAAAGTTATTAGATGCAAAAACTGAAACACGAATTCAAGAAACACTTATTTTCAGTTTTACTTGATACAATCAATTAAAATATGAGTTAGTTCTTCACTACTACGAGACCGACTCCGGTGGCTTTAAAGGCGAGTTCTTTCTGAGAGACACGAGATCTTACTGACACTTTGGATGGTATTTAAAATGCACTTGATTAGGAATGTTTCTAATTCCCTAGATTTTAGTTGTGGAGGAATATTTGTCGAAAGTCAACTAAAAAGCTACATAAAGCGGATATGATCAGGTTTTCAGTAGTGTTGACCCGGTTAGAGCCAGACTTACTTTCTCCGTGACTAATAGAAGCAAATTCACTTTTAAATTAAATAGTGACGAAGTAATTTCGTGCTATTGTTCACCAGAAAACTTCACTGACTTCGAAGTCGCCTTATTCAAAAATAAATGAATTTCTTTCACACGACAGCAAGAGGAAGAGATAAAGCAGAAAGTGGCAAGTGTGATGCTGTACACGCTGTTGACTTGAGCCTAGGGTTCCTTGTTTGTTCCTGAGCGATTTCGAGCTTGGTTTCATGTCCTTTACAACACTCAAGTATTGTCTTCTCGCAGATTTAATACTTAATGGAACGTGTATAGCTGATAGCTTGAGTTTCAATATCGCTCGGGTAAACCCATGTTTTTCAACGAATACCACGGACGTCATCAGCACAAAGCAGCTCTCTACTTACTGTCTAAATCTCGACAGTAACTAAATTGTATCTCGTGCATCATATATTTTCCATCCTATAAATCATTAGCCGACGGAGATGGTAGAAAGTGTCTGAGTTACATTTTTTCTGTCAATATTACTGATTTAGGAGCAAAATAATGGGTTTTGAAGCGCTGAAAAAGATGATAGAGAAACTAAATTTAAAACATTAAAAACGAAAATAAAGACAGTTTTCATGCTTCAAAGATCGTAGCCAGCATTCTGTCTAAAGTAAAAGTCGTTACCATATAATAACGTGAAGTACAAGCATGTAGACTCCACTAACCGGTAGGTAATTCATGCAAGAATCGCTCAACTAGAATACTTTTCATTCAACGATGAGTTCATTTCACACACTTTTGTGGGTGCATCACAAAAGTTAACATGATTTTACAGCAATCGTTTGTAAGCATTCTTGTCACAAATTTTTTGATAATATTCAATTCGATCAAGTCTGCAGAGCATTAGAAGTAGAAGAGGGGCTAATGAAGAATAATAATATACTAGTAGGACCCGTTAAAATTTCACGGAAATTTAGATAAACGAACTTTAGATAAGCCAGCCCATGAGAAGTGGTCCTCTCAAGTGTTGGGCAGAGGGTAAAGGTTCACGACCAAGATGGTCCGGTCTTGGAAGTAATTTTCTTCCCGATGATGCGAATATTCTGAGCTTTATTAGCGAAACTGAAAATGTGCTGCAAAGACTGGCTTTCAATAGCAAAACATGCAATCCGTATACAAAATACTTCGCTCGAGACCAGAAATTTCACTTGAAAAGTGGCGAAGTGTGACGGAACGGTAGGTAGGTACGTAGGTATACAAGCGTTTTAACGCACAGGGTGTCTAAAAAAAAGTTAATCCAATTTCAAATAACTATAACTGAAGAACTATTGAAGTTACAAAAATTTAGAAAGTTGCACATTATTCAACAAATATTCTACATCTATGTGGTAATTTAAGGAAAATAGATTTGATATTTTTTTTTCAGGATTATTTTTAGAAACTAACACCGAGAACCTGCTTGCGCAAGCTAGTTTAAATACTGATTTCATTGTTACACTGCGCACTCTACAGATTATTTTGGTTGTATCACAGATACGGTTTCGTATTAAATTACTACGACAGCGTCATGTTGGTATTGTTATTCTCTTTATCCTTCAATGAGCCCTCAAAATGCAACTGACAAAAGAAGAAAGAATATTCATTGTTGTGAAGTATTTGGAGACTTAAAGTTTTCAACAGGTGCATGACTCATTTCAAGAGCGCTTCCCTGAANATCAGGGCGCAAAAGAACAGAACGAACACCAGAAAATGTTCAAATTGCTCAAGAAGCACTCAGAGAAAATCCAGATATTTCTGCGAGAACGAATGGATTAAACATAAATAAAGCCACATTCAACAAAATTGTAAAATTTGAATCAAATTGGTATCCTTACAAGATTCACGTGATAAATAAACTCCTACAACATTGTGCAACTTTCGAAATTTTTGTAACTTGAATAGCTTCTGAGCTATAGTTATTAACTTTTTTTTGAGACAACCTGTATACATAGAAATCATTTGCCCGTGTTAGTTGATTTCGATGCCGCTCTCTCAGTCTTGCATTGTTTTCCTTGCTGGAGGTATGTCTGGAACTGTTTTTCCCGAATACGTCACTGTTCTCATGTCACTATCTCTTGAATCTCGTGTATGTCTTAAACTTTTTGCCGGCAAGTGATACCGGTCATTGGGAACCAAAAAAGTTACAGAGGGCACGGGCTTGTGAGTCGGAGAGCTATAGATGCGGGACGTTCTATTCACGTCAGGCAATTTTACTCAGCATTAGTTTCATAATTGGGTACAAATAAGCGTAATTGCTGTATAGTCAAGTTCATGATCGTGATGAGTTGCCGTTTGAATATTTTGAGCGATTTAATTTAACTGGACGGAGAGGTTCCGTCTCACTTAGGGAATTTTAAAGGAAAATCTTTTTTTTTTTGTGCGCCATTCAGCGTGTCAAATTGTTAATATATATTCTTTTGGTCGAAGAAATTTACGAACATCGTCTGGATATGACATCAATCACTGTTGTAGTTTTTTATCTCGTTCAGCTATTTGTAAAAGATTTCTGCTTGCGTTTCACAGAAGAATCTTTCAATGCATGGTACTTGAATGCTAATTGTTGCAGCATAAGTGTTGTTGCATTTATTGTCGAATTCTATCAATGCATCATTCTGTTGATTCACTTCGCATATATTTCTCAAGCCTGAATACTTCTGAGTTCTACCCTGAGTAACCCACTGGGGCTGCGGATGTCACACGTCACGTTTGGAGCGATGAACGAAGCATTTCAACATCCTTACTTCAAAAGAGAGAACTGTGAACGCAGCGTGGATGTACACTTCCATCTTTACACGTACTGAAAAAAACAGACCACGTAATTGTAGGTACTCGTTCAACTTCAATAATAAGATATGATACTCTGCTTTGAAAATAAACTCGAACTTTTCGGCATATATTATTGGATAATTATTAGTAAAAAATATTCTCTTCCGGTGGGCACACCTGATTATTGGTTAGATAATAATTCTAAATCTAAATTATTTTCAAAATATTCTAAGGTTCTAAATTATAAATATTAGATGGCATCAGACAATTCAAGTGTGATGATTGAACTTTTAGTTATATAGATGCCATTCACGCTTGAAGACAAATTGGAACTGCCTATTTCAATACTAATGTCATTCTTACCTTGAAACTAGAGTTGGTAACATAAGGATTTATGTTTGTTTTGCTTTCTGTTGAACAGGAACAGGAGAAATGTAATCAATAGTACGATTAACAGTACCATGTACAGATAGACATTAAAAAATATGTTGTAGAAATCAGATGAGGAACTGATGCTTTGAAGGACAATGGTTCCTATACCAGTCAATAGCCCCAAATGTCTAGCTTGTGTAACTAGTGATTCGTTCAAAAGTAAGAATAATTGCACTGTAAATCATCTTGCCAATCACTGGATTTAAATCCAGAGAAAAATTATGATGACTATTAAAAATTCAGATCTGCACAAGAAAAGTACGAAACAATCGACAATCATCAATTTATATAAATTGATGATTGTCACCAGAGACGAACAATTTAGATTCCTTTTTAATTTTGCCCGAGTGCAAACAATACTGAGAGACACCCTTCAAGTTCAAAATAGGTTTTGAAGTGTGGCCTTGTATGTATCTGATAGATCTTTTCAATTATCGAATACTTCTCTCACAACTTAATTTTCATAATTGTGTACAAATTTTCTGTGCGGCACAAAAATAAATTTTTAATGGGCAGATATGTTTCTTATTGTTAGGACTGTATTTTGTAGGCCAGATGGTTCTCTCTCGTTGGAAAATATTATAGAATATATATATGTAAAATGCTTCAAGCGTTCGAGTGCTCGTAATTATCTGCACTAAGATGATTGCCTGCTTTACAACTATGTATGTGTACTGTGTTCACGACGCACAGCGATGTATATCTCGTGCACTGCACTGCTTTGCAAGCAAGAGCGACCTGCACAACAGTGTGCCGTTCATGTATAAAAAGACAAAAATATACCTTGATTGAAAACAGAAATTGGCTCCGTGTTTAAAGACAATTTGATATGTTTGAACAACAGGTCTGAAATATCAAGGCTGATGTTTCATACATTCAAAATTGACGTTTCATATTCCTCAGGCAACATGCGTGGTTGGTCACTGGTACCAAATACAAATGTGGCATTTCTTTCACAGCGGTGCACCGTCAAATTAAGCAGTCACGTGAAGCTGAGTCCTTTAGTCTCAGTACTAAGTTTTATAGATCACTTTCTCAAGGAAACAAAACATGCTGGGAATTTTATTGCGGATCCATTAGGTGCTCTCGACACGATACCAACGTATAAAATTATAGAAACCCAGTCCGATTTTCTTTACCTGCAGTGAGGGCAAGAATCACATTTAAAACCTGTTGAAAACTTGAGCCGCAGAAGCTGCATGGACGTGCGAAAACAGAATATCTTTCAACCAATTCCTGTATGGAAATTTGTAAAAATTATATTGTAACTGCTCTGATTTATGACTATTTGAATGAGTGAAAAAGTGCTGCACACCTTTATTATAGGTGAGAAATTTCACTATTGTTGTATGCTTTAGTACGGATAGCGTTTCATCAGAATTGAACAGTTTTGAAGTGCTGCCGAGTGGGTAAGGGATCTACACGTGTAGGGAATAGGCAATTTGAAGAATTCGAATTTGAAACAATTTATTATCACAAGTGTTACATCATTTAAAGATA
>VOMN01102910.1:0-18497 GCA_014899125.1 Orchestia grillus
CTGGAACTTTTATCCGCTTTGCAGCAAACCTCTCACTGAAGTCAAGTTACTTTACGTTTATCTATCTATACCCCGTTGTTTGTAGCTATCAACAACTCGAGCAGTTCCATGACTTCCATTCTACCATCAAACGCTCTGAGTTTATCTCTATCATTCCCATTGCCCCCTCTGAATTGCACATCTTGTTTTTATGCCACTCGCCGTCAAAAAGATGGTCTGCCAGGCGTCTACATCTGGCCACTCAGAGCCTTCCCATGTCCAGCTGGCCACTCAGAGCCTTCCCATGTCCAGCTGGCCACTCAGAGCCTTCCTTTGTCAGGACGGGAGGGTAAACGTGCTGACTCATGGCGGCCGTTGATCAATTCTGCTCAGGTGGGCCTACACGACCAGCTGGGGAGAAAATCAGCTGACTACATCCTTCACTCTTTTCTCTACTGAATAATTGCATCAAATTTAAAGGAAAGTCTGGCAGAAAAAGCGTTCTCAGAATCCTGGAGTCTCATTTTCAATGCAGCAGAGCCCAGCTGCGCTCTCGAGTGTTGCTGATGTGAAAGAATCAAAATCTTTTCCTGCTCTCAAGTTTTCACGTGTGTAAATAGAGATGGCTATTGCCTGAATGATTTGATTTTCATGATGACCAAACATGTGCAGTCATGTAAGTTTTCTACACGAAAATAAATGTACTTTATAACTCGTAGACGTACGAAACAGCCAAAATTAGTTATCTGTGGTGTTATTTGACACCAGATACAGGAACGCTCTGCGGAACGTTGCTGCCGGGGAATACTAACATCCTGGAAAAATGCCGTTACAAGCAGTGTAAATTTGGATATTCTGGCCCAGCGAGACTCTGACCGTGTAGTTGAAAGGGACTTTGCTTACAGAAGTACTGCGCTTCACATTGGAATGAAATGTAAGTGTAGTAGCACATAGTTTCCCTCTTGAATGATAAAGTATGTGTTTACCTAAGGATTATTCCAATTGATGAACAGTGCCCTAAAAAAATCGTATCAGGTGGTTAACCCTAGTCCTGAATTGCCTTGAAGCATAATGCCGATCAATTAACGGACTCAAAAATAGGCCCTAGCCCCCGGAGCGCAGTTGTTGAGCACAATATAGGGCTTCAATATGAGCAGCCGAGCGATAAAAGCCAAAATTGGGGGAAGATCCCCAGTCCTTTTTTTGAATGGGCCTCTGTACTCGTTAATCGAGTCCTGAAAGAAAGGCTCCCAAATTGCAGCGTGCCCAAAGGCTGTTAAAATTGGAATTGCTATCGTAGCTGGTGCGGCCACCTCTGCCTTCAGCTGACGCTTGACACATAGCAATTAACTCGCTATAATCACTCAATCATCGACTCAACTCAGAGGTGAATGCGTCCCGATTGATGCAAATTTGCTTGTTCATATTTTTATGAATCTCATACATCTCGTTCACAACATTTTAACGGAATGGTTCATGCAGTCATACAGTAGGTATACACTAGTAATACACCAGTGATACACTAGTAATAGACATTTCCCTTGCAGGAGCATGTCCGAGCATTTGCAGTTTTCTGAAGACATATATGATACAAGTGGCATTCGAGTCACACTTTGAAGATGTCAATGAAGACTCCAAGTGATTAATGTACGATGAAGAAAAGTTTATTTTATCACAAGAGAGGATGTACTGCATTTATATTTCTTCCTATGCAATAGAGTGCTTGCTTGCTCAATCCATCAATCCAAGCGAGATACCAGACCTCGTTTTAAAACCGGTGCATATTTTTCTCTCTTGAATTATCATCACCTTCTCTTGTATCCCTGTATTCGCTTCCTGTAGCCTTTATTTTTCTCTTGCATCGCTTCATTATTTTTTCCCATCTTTTGTTTTTTTAGCTATCATTTCAAGTCTCTTGCTTTTCTCTGGTCTCCTCTCGCATTCCTCTCTTCTTGCCAGCATTCTTCACTCTGTTCTCGCACGAGTTCAGAGTGACGTCAGGCTTCGTCTCACAGCGCGTTCTGCAGAGCTACATAAATTATTGGTGCCCTCGTGAGTACTGGCTCAGGGTGGGGAGGCTCAGGGGAGGAGGAGCCAACGGCAATTAACGACAAAAAAAAAAGAGTTCAAAAATGTAGCTGAGCCTACGGAGTTGAACGGAATCTCTGAAGCGAGAGAACTGAAAAGCTTCTCATTCTCCACGTAACTTACATACCACGGACAAAAGTTTCGCTAATTATTTAGAGTGAAATGTTCAGTGTATATTTATATCTGAATAACCTTATTTAACTGTGCTTCTAATTTGCTTGATTATTTATTGATCATCAGATTTGAGAGAACCAATGCTGCTACTGCAATTACAGCAGTTCAAGCCCTGAGAGGAAAAGTTGAGGATCCTTATTTTTAGAAATTATAATATTCCATAATTCTATTTCTAGTTTGAGAAGCAGAATAAAAAAGCGATATTCCTCACAGTTTTCGAGATAACTCGTAGAGATGAATTTTATATAGTTTAGCTCACACTCCGCATCAGTAGATGCGTCATTGAAAATATCTTGCTGTATGTCATTAAGCTTTCGAGGTGAAAGTGTAAAAAATGATACACGAGCACAGCCCGCGGCGACTACCGAGGCTGACTGGACAGGCGGGTGCGACGCTCTCGCCTGGTCGCCTCAGCTGGAGCTCCAGGGAGACTTTTTCATTCTTGTGCTGGACAAAACTGAAGGATTACCTCGTAAATCAAATTTATTCCCTTATTGTATATAAGAAAGAGTTGAATAATACTAAAACTATATTTTTTATACAATTCAGTTTGAGATCATTGCATTTTTTTCAGTTTTTCGCGGAGTAAAGTTCGAGGCAAGAGAGAGCTACTCGATGCAGCGTTGTAATGTCGGCGCGCTCTGGGGTCGTAAGCTCTCAAAAATTACCCCAAAAAATAAAAATATCGTCCGAGTTGTGCTAATCAGATAGAAGACAATTCTTTATAATTCTTAGCTTGTTATCCTACAGGAAATGAAATATCTCTCAAATTTTATACCGTTGGTCGCAAGAGTGTCACTAGAACTAAATTTAGAATTCAGAAATTTCCAAGGTTTGACATCTCATAGTAATGTTATTTACAATTTTTTCACTGTGGCCTTGAGACAGTGTGGTGATGCGTTGGTGCCTCCAGCCCTGGTGAAAAACAAAGAATTTGTCAGCGTCAGGATCAAGGGAACTTCCAGGTGCCGAATGCTCTCCTTGCGTTGCATTCAAGCGCCATCTCATGCATCAGAGAACTAAAATAGGACAGGTTTTGCGCCCGAGTTGGAAGCGGTTCGGTCCTGCATTTGCAAAATTTGATGTTACCTATCACGTGATTCAAGAGGGTTTGTGCGTCATCACGCGTCTTGGGGAAATTCAACGTGAATTTAACTCATTTTCCACACGACTGCGTTTTGGTGAGTGTCGCGCGGCGTGTACGTATTTCTAAGATCGTGCTGTGTCGGCGTTGACTTCAAAGGAAGAAGGCAAAAATAAACGTGTCGAATTCCGCGGCAAAGTTTACGTCCTCAATACAACAGGCAAGCTACAAACTGTCCTTTGATTCGGGGGGACACACACAAAATAATCGGTTGTAAGGAATTGCGACTCAAAACTAACTGGGGTAAATATGTGGGAAAAGATCCCATGAAAGATATGTTCTACATTTTTACTTTGTAGCATGGATACCTCAAATTTGTTGTAAACTTTCGAAAAAGATTTTGTGTGTTGACGTGGGGTATCGACATTCGTTTGGAAAATTAATAGTTAAATAATAGATATGTTAACCGTAGAGTTTCGCAACTGAGGACTTCTGCTGCACTGGATTTTATCGCTCATTACTGCACGAAACTAGTCAAACAATCACAGAGTATTTGAGGCTTTTAAATTTGAAAACATCTAAAAATCAATAATGTATCCCTTTGTGGGATATGTGATACATTTTTAAATCGTTTTTTAACCAATAGCTCCATATTTCTGGTCAGTGTTTTGTGTATCACCCTATACATGTGTGTATTATCTTTTATTTCAGTTGATATGAACTGAGCTACTTCAGAAGGACACATATTTCCTTATGAAATCAATATTGAAAAGAATTCATCTCAGGCCCATCGAAGGTGCCACGGCTCGGTACATAGGAGAAAGAAAGTAATCCTAGCAGTTAAAGCTTTCAGAATTGGTATCAACCCTCCAAACGACCCGAACACCTTGTACTGGGAGTATCCTGCCGTCAGTGCACCAGAGCACCATTTGTGTGTACACAGCCTGCGTAGACGCTACACCTGAATGGTAACGACCGTCTAAAGCGTCTTACCTCTCCCTCCCCCTCAGGCAGTGGGGGTAGCCTGCTGCAGGTGCTGAAGGTGCCGCAGGTGGCCTTCGTGTCAGGGTCGGCCACCCTGCGCTGCGTCTACAACCTCAGGGACGCCCCCCTCTACTCCCTCAAGTGGTACCACAACAACACCGAGTTCTACAGATACGTGCCCACCGAGCGCAACGGGCCTGTCAACATCGGCCCCACCGACATCTTCCTGCTCCATGTGAGTGTGAATTGACTTGAATAACCGCGAGACTGGGAAAACTGAATCAACGCATCAGAAAATTTGTAGCTATCATTGCAAGATTTAAATCAGAATTTTGTGCTTTGCTTTGATTAGTCATGAGGAAGCAAGGAAAGGAATCATGTCATGTCAGCTTCCAAGCAAACGCCGGTGCCAGTGTAACTTGCTATGGACTAACCCAACTACAGATAACAATGAAACCAAATTACGATTGACATGATTGACAGTTATTGTAATTCCCTTTTCCCGCTGGTAAAAAGTACCCCCCACTTTCATGAATTTATTCCCTGCGAAGAAAAGACTACCGACGTAATTTATTTCAGCATGAGACAAAACTCCCTCGAATTAATGCCCCCTCGTGGTCAGCGACTGCCCTAGGATGCGGAGTCTCTCCCGAGTTCTTGGAAATTCTCTAAACAAATGGCGACAAGTTTACAAACTATTGGTAATTCCCCGACCAAAATAATTGCATGAGTTTTATTGTTCAGGTGCCAAAGTTGGCGAGCGACGGAAAAGATACCAAAGTTAGCAGTGAAGTACAGCTGTGCCTGAACCTTATTAGGGAAGGTATGAACCTCATTAAGGAAGGTATGAACCTGATTAGGGAAGGTACGGAGCTGATTAGGGAAGGTATGAACCTGATTAGGGAAGGTATGAACCTCATTAGGGAAAGTATGAACCTGATTAGGGAAGGTATGAACCTGATTAGGGAAGGTATGAACTTGATTAGGGAAGGTATGAACCTGATTAGGGAAGGTATGAACCTGATTAGGGAAGGTATGAGCCTGGCTAGGGAAGGATTAGGGAAGGTATATGCGAGAGACAGAGCTTTTTGGCCGGCGCAGGGGGGCAGCGAGACGACCCAGTCGTTGTCCCTCTGCTGAAATTGGGCCCCTGAGCCCACAGTGTGAGGCGTAGCATGGGCCTTTACAAACGACAGCAACACGGTCTGACGCGAGCAGCAACACGGTCTGACGCGAGCAGCAACACGGTCTGACGCGAGCAGCAACACGGTCTGACACAAGCAGCAACACGGTCTGACACAAGCAGCAACACGGTCTGACGCAAGCAGCAACACGGTCTGACGCGAGCAGCAACACGGTCTGACGCGAGCAGCAACACGGTCTGACACAAGCAGCAACACGGTCTGACACAAGCAGCAACACGGTCTGACGCAAGCAGCAACACGGTCTGACGCGAGCAGCAACACGGTCTGACGCGAGCAGCAACACGGTCTGACACAAGCAGCAACACGGTCTGACACAAGCAGCAACACGGTCTGACGCAAGCAGCAACACGGTCTGACGCGAGCAGCAACACGGTCTGACGCGAGCAGCAACACGGTCTGACACAAGCAGCAACACGGTATGACACAAGCAGCAACACTGTATGACACAAACAGCAGCATGGTCTGACGCGAGCAGCGACACAGTCTGACACGAGCAGCAACACGGTCTAATACAAAAATGAGCAACCAACAGCGACGATTTTAAGTGACAAATTCTCTTCAGGGGTATAATTGTGATGTTCTAAATCGTGTTTGTCATGGAAACTCCCAACTCGAGTTTCCTACAAAATGTATACTTCAGTCCTCTGTTGGGGCTGGTACCTATCTGCGACGTCCATCTCCTGATGCCGCAAGTGGCTCGTAGCATAACGCCGTGTTCCTTGTTACTCGTAGTGCGCCAGTATCTATTCATGATTATTTGATTATAAGTTAAGAATGAATAGCATTTCCTTCATTGGTAAGTAATAAAGCGGGTTGTTGGCAGGAGCTGTCTCGGGACGACCGTCACGTGACGCTATCGCTGGGGAGGCTACGAGCTGAGGCGGCCGGGGTGTACAAGTGTGAGGTGATGGCGGAGCATCCGTCTTTCCGGACTGAATCTGCGCAGGCCTTCATGACAGTGCTAAGTGAGCGGTGGGTGAGTGGGGCCTGTGCGACTGGGTGTGTGAGGCACGCTGGGAAGGTGAGTGGGGTTAGTTGGGGAGAGGATGAGTGCCGAGTGTGGGGAAAGCAAACGATGGGGATGATATAATGTGCTGCTAAGTGCTCATTTTAGTCTTGTATAGTATCATTATAAATGATGATAGATCAGTGGGGACAATGAAGGAAAGGATAAATGAGGTACGTGAGCGAAGCAGAGTAAAGCTGATTAGTGAATTTGATCAGTGGAACAAGCGACAGAATGACGAGTGAGTGAAAAACTTGAATTAGCCAGAAAAAACGTGAGCGAAAAAAATTATATTTCCATCAAAGCTGATGGGTGGAATGCCACGACGGTTCTTTTCATTAATGCTATTTTCAAAATCCTCATGGAGTGCCTACGCTCGCTCATAACGATGTTGGTGCGACAATAATAACGATTGGAGCTCAGATTGTAGTTAATCAAAGCTTTCAGAGCATGAATCAAATCTAAAGCTAATTTTATGCATATGGGTACTAAAGATGGGGAATGCGAGTTCAAAATGTCAGGTGACGCTTAGATTAAAGGATTTCGATTAATAGAAGTGCAGTTGTGGTAGATTGAAGTTTTTGAAGTTTTGTATCCGCTTGTTCTTATAAAATATTCGATAATATTTGTTCATGAGTTTATGATTGTAGTTAGGAAACACTGCTGCTGTTGTAAAATTACCAGCCCTCTGTGAAAAATGTAAAATATCCTGAATTCGGATGATACGATGGTCTGTGATGTAAAACTACTGTGTTTAACAAACAGTAATTGGTAAAAGCTTGTGGTTGGTTAAGCAATCCTGTTTTATTTATAATCTAATATCAAAATCTACTTCTAGATTTAATCTTACCCTAGCAATTTTGCTACGTTTGAAAACAACGTAGAAGAACAAGTGACATGAAACTCAATCTTGAACAGTTGCAATAACGTCTCGATGGGACGAGAAATTTACAGAATGAACCATCAAGATTTACCAGAATTTTTAACTAAGTATTATTGACTTATATCTCGTCTGAAATGAGAAGCTTAAAATTTTGGGAGACTGATGACTGAATTTTATTACTATAACACAGTCACATTTAGGGAGCGATATGGCGATTTTAAATCCTGAGTTGCGGCAGTTGTGAGGCGTAGGGCATGTTTTTGCTAAACTAATTCCAGCATCGTCATAATTAAATCGTTATACTAAGACCTTATTCCATGAAAATGCTAGAAAAATGAATGCAGCCGACATTTTTGTATGAATAGACAATAAACTATGTTGTACAAATAAATAATCTGTTGTATCCGCAGAGTGCTGAGCGACATACATAAAGGGCCCCATTTTACAGAAGGAAAAGTCAGTATTTTGAAATTTTTCAGTTTTTCTTTCATTGATAGGAATTGTAACTCTGTTTTTCTTGGCGAAGAAGCTACTGTATGTGGAACTTGGAAATTACAAAGCAATTTTTTGAGTTTCAGGTATTGTAGAACAGCACTAACCAACATGATTTGAGTGATGACACACACATACACACATACTCCTAGTATACATATATTTCTTACATTTGAGGCTCATTACGATATGTCACTGGTGCCTGAATGTCCTTTGATGACCGAATTTTTTCTTTATTGTTTCATAGTTCATTCCAAAGTGAGGACCTGTGAATGAATCAGCGTTTGCCTACCGTCTCATTAACGACATTTTACGTAAATCATTATTCAGCAACCCTTTTATCCACAGAAATTGTCAAAATTTTCTCCACTTTAGCACAATTTTGAGGAACGTAGGAATATCATGGAGCAGTAAAATTGCAATAAGTGGCACAGAACGAGCACAAATTTACATGAAACAAATAAAAGTATCTCAAAGAAATCATGAAAGCGTTTGCGGAAATACCGGTGGAGTGAGCTGTTATACAAACTAGGCTTTACATTGTGGTACAAGATTAAGTAAATGTCCAAGCTGATTGTTCCGCGCGATGAACTCTCTTTTGCCGTTGCCTCAAAATTAGCATTAGCCTAACTGGCTAGGTAAACCAATTCATTTTTTCTAATATGCGGAAAATTTTAATGATTTGAAAATATCACTTGACCGACTCCGAAATTGGTGAGGAGGCATAGAAATGAATTGGCTTGAATTTAAAAGCAAGATATTGCGATATTCGAACTTTGAGGATGGCTTTAGATTGGTCACCGGGATGCAGTGATTGCTTTAATTAACGGATTTACTCGTTGAACTGTCAATGATCCTATGACTTCCTTCATGCAAGGATCCTCTTTAAACGCGTTACTCATTTCATTCTATAAATATATCATGATATGTCATGACAGCTAGTTGTAGGAACCTCCACAAAATTATATGCGAGTATCTAAATAATATTCTGGTATTAAAGTGAATACCTAGTCCACTGACTTGATCCGTAGGTGAGATATTACTTCATTTTCATCAAGAAGTGAATGTTTAGTGAATGTCAATGACTCGATCAGTGGGCGAGATATTACGTAGTTTTCGTCAAAAAAAAACGTTAAATTATTAAGTTGTGAGAAGTAGTAGTAAAAGAGGTGGGGGTAACGTAGTTTGCTAGAGCAGCGGAACTAAATGAGTAGTGAGACACATTGATCATACTTTTACCTGGCGTTGCTAGCAGCAGCAATGCGTGGGGATGCAAAACTTTCGAAATAAAGTTTTCTTCATAATGATTTCCACGCGTCGGCTATTCGAAACTACATGACATTGCGTTCGTAACGTATAGTACGTACCATAACAAAATTAGATATGTAACGTAACATGCATTCCATACGTAAAGTAACATAAATCTACAGCAACGGTCAATTGGAACCAGTCAAGTGCACAGAAATTTACCCCACACCAAGCTCTTGTACAGCAAATCCTTCAAATTATACACGAAACTGTAATTTCCAGGCTGCAGCCTCCGCTTGTCAAAGTATACATACAATTGCAGGTTCCAGGCTGCCGCCTCCGCTGCTCAAAGTATACATACAATTGCAGGTTCCAGGCTGCAGCCTCCGCTGCTCAAAGTATACATACAATTGCAGGTTCCAGGCTACAGCCTCCGCTGCTCAAAGTGTCCCGACACTTGCATGAGCCCACCGACCTCATCACGGTGGGGTGTGAGCCGCAGCCCTTCTCCGTCCTGGCCCCACCTCACCCCACCATCACCTGGTTCATGGACGGCAGGAAGGTTAGTACTTACGCTTCATTACGACATTTGCCTGCTACTCCTCAATGTTTCAGCACGAGGATGTCATTTAGTACTAACGTATCATTAGGGCATATTGCCTGCTACTCTATAATGTTTCAGGAGGAAGATATCGTGAAGAGGATATTTCTCAGCTTCGTATATTTGCTCAAATATTTTAGTGCCAGTCTGTTGTACAAAGCTCACAATTTAAGCTCAAATAACTTAGATTTTTTAGAAGTTCCGGTGTTTTAAGCAGGCCGCAGTAAAATGGTGGAAATAATGATAGAATACCCAACAAACTACCGTATGACTTTACTAATGATGATTCAGAGTTGATGAGGTTTTGACTGAAAGAAACTAATTAAGCTAAAAGTCAGGGCGAAAACAAATTTTTTATTTAGGTTTGCTTTTCGAGAAGTAATTACAAAAACATAGGATCTTTGGGTAAATTTCGAAGGAAATAAAAATAATACACCCTAAAAATACAACTTACAAGCCTGCCTAATATTTACAAGTGTTCTCCTTAAATAGTAGTACATTTACACAGCGGCTATTTATAGAATTAATTAGATTTGTAAGCATTTCTATGGGTATTGCTACCCAGCTTCCTTAGCGGCGCACAGCAACATGACTTTGTTTTCTAATCGTCTCCCAAACGCGTAAGCCTGCAGTGCTTATATAGCCCAGAGATTCTCGAGGGGATTCAGATCAGGGGACTTCGGGGGCCAACTTAAAGTGGCAATATTGTGGTCTTCGAGCCAATTGGTTGTCAGTTTTGCATTGTGGATTGAAACGTTACCTTGCTGGAACGTAGACAGCAGTTCGTCAGGATCGAACTTGTCACCTCCTGAATCGAAGGCAAGCACACCACCACTTGCTTTAGAGCCACAGAAATTGATAACACAATGTAACTAGGCGTTTTTTCCTGGCAGTTACGAGTTATTTCCTAACTCCTTTTATTGAAAAACATTGTAAAATGTTCATTGCTCATTAAGAAACTTTGTTTCTGTATTATACTTGCATTTATCTATTACTGGCATAATATTTAAGAAAGGAATACAAGTATGAAAATTCATTGAACTATCCACGAAAGCAATGTTCTAGCATTGAAATGTTTTGACCTAATTTTGTTTAGTTACAAAAAATTAGAAATTATGATACTAACCCCCGAGCACGACAAAACCGAAATTTAGTCACTTTGAGTAGTCGAGGGCCGCTACTGACGGAGGTATTCCCGCCATATGCCATCCCACACCAGCCAGTGACTTTTACACACTTCGTCCCACAAACTAAATGATAAGCAAGTGCGACAGAGTTTTAAGTCAAGGAAAAATGTTGCTCAAATAATATTTCTCCTATTTTTCATAAGCTTCAAACTCAATGCGTTGCTTTTTATATTATTTCAGTTGAAAAAAAAGCTGAATGTACAATCAGATTTATGCAACGTAAGTATTTCAGATCGAATACTAAATTATTCATGACCACTCAGTTTTTATGAATAAATTGCTATGAGACTGATTTCCATAGGCAGTTCTCAGCTCACTGACAAGAGAAACATCCGGATTCCGGTTCTTCGTCATTTCTCATTTGATTGTAAAACTGTTTTCTCATGTGAATTACTTGTGGTAAATAAATGTTTCAAATGTTTCAAATGTTAAAAATGTGCAAGGAACTTTCCAAATTTGTTGCATTATAAATACGTTACACTATTGAAAAATTTGACGTGCCTATTGAATAATTGGTCACATTTATTCTATGCGACTTGCACGCAGAAGACTGCGTCACCTAACAGTGCCGTCTTTATAAACTGAGAATTATGTATGATACATTAATGAATAAGAGTTTATCTCATCAAATGTTATAAGAATTTTATGCAGATATGAATTGTTTTTCCTAGACGTTTATTGGAATAGCGCTCAAATAAATTTCTCGTATAAATGAAATTCTTTAGGTTTTAGTGGAACAACTCGGCGCACCAGCAGCACAGGGAAGCACCGTTTTAATTTCTCTATCGATGAAAAAGATATATTCAGTTAGGAAAGTCTACAGATATTTTCAGGGCTACTTTGCTCTCACGGTGATAAATTGCAACCTGTACATATAGCTTTAGCTCTAAACAAAAACTCTAATTCGCATTTGTTTCACACAGCAGTTGACGAAGTAAAAATTCAGTTTGCACTACTGAATTGCTTAAGTTAAATTGTAGGTTACCTATGTAAAACAAATCTTTCACTCACTGAACCAGTTCGCAAATGATTTCGAAATGATGAAATGATTCTAATTCAGATTTTTTTTAAATTAAATCGGCAGTGATTGTTTTCTCTCCCCTAGCTCAGGGTTCGGTTCAGTAGACATGTTGATCATAACTCGATGCTTTTACGCACAATTTGCTCTAAGTTTTTTAAATTAAAGAAAACTCTGGGCGTTGGTTTAAGTATGATAATACAAAATGAGGTGACTTGAATAATCCCACTATTGTTCAAAGCATCAGCCCTCACTCCAAATGCTAGGAAATGTAATGAAAGAATAGTTTTCAATTTGTTTCAGATATGTTATAGTGATGATAATTTTAACGCAATCAATTACAAATGTTACAGATATCAAGTAGCTACTTCTCATGTCAATTAGTTAAGCTTAAAACCTGTAAATTCGTAAGATAAAATTTGTTTGTAAATGAATAATTATCAACTAAATATTAATGAACCTTCGAGACTATGTATGACGAAACCTGCACTTTATTCTTGAAAATGAAAACACTATCTTTGAATAGAAATTCGATTGTTTCAACATCATATCCCACCCAAAAAAAATATAAAATTGAAATTTAAGAGCTTCTGTGCGACTTGAACATTCCATATGACAATCGTCTTTGTCGCCGACCGCGACGAGACGCAAGTGGCACGGGCCCTGCCTCATTTATGGTAACTATACAAGTGGGCCGAGGTATTTCAAATTTGCATCATTCAGCATAGAAAAATGTTGGATTAAATATGTTTTGAAACTTTACAGAGAAGATAGAACTTAAAGATATGCCGGAAATTGGGAGAAAATCTTCATTTTCATTTAGAACCCTTTCTGCTTGATAAAACTTCGAAATGATGATGACACAGTTTTTACAAGGTTGCAGACGACGAGCTTTTCTTGAGAAAAAATAGTCCTCTTTCTGAAGTACGAGTAATAACAGACCTCTACAGGGTGTGTGATGCAGTTAGTGCCCATGTTTATCTGAGATATGTGTAAAAGCTGTTATATTTGCCGGCCAGGTTCCTCCCGGGATGACCTCCAAATACGGCCACTCTCTCGACGGTCGCTACAGGGGCGTGTCCGTCAATCTACAGGGCCAGCAGGTGTGTCTTTGAACTGAAATTCACCATATTCTTGTTTTTATGATGTTTCCGTTTTATCGAATCTGTATTGATGTTAACCAAATTTGAGATGTCTCCAATACGAACCCTAGGGAAACTAGGTTCTGAAGTTCACTAACTTGTGAATCATCATAAAATGTGCACCGTCGAAGACCATGTGCTGTAATATATTGATTTTCAAGTATCACTCAAGTCGAAAAAAGTTCTCACACAAATCATCCTCACTCATAGTTCGCAAATTTTGCGAGTTGCGGTGGCATTCTACCTGTTCAAGGGACTACGAGGAGCTTAGTTGCGTGGTATTGGACCGCGGGCTGGCAATGGCATCCATAAGACGTGAGCGATGACTCTATAGAGTACCAGAATATCGCACGGCGGGCTGACAATGGCAGCCATAAGACGCGAGCGATGACTCTATAGAGTACCAGAACAAGAGCTACGACTGCATTTAGATTCTCCCGGCTGCTGGGTGGCCAATAGGGATAACAGTCGTCATGCGAATATCATACGGACGGTGTATAAGGGATCGAGTTCACTGCGATCTCACAGATACTAAGTACTCTTAACGTTATCTCATTAAGCTCAAATAAGAGGATCTTAAAGTTATTGACATACCTCAACATGAGCCAAACTTGCAATGCAGTGTGTAAAATACCCCTTGCTTTTGGATCAAGAAAAAGCATCACTGACAATGAGAGTCTTGAAGGTCGAAAGACGTCGGTGGAAAAAGCGAGGTCGATTAAGAAGCTCAACATCTTTCAATGTTTGAACGAAAATTCTGTCTTAATCTTAAATAAGTAATCATTCAACACAACATAATGTAAGTTAGCATGACTATAGTGAACATACGCATGAAACACATCTCAGCATTAAATTCAGTTTTCTCTGATACACCCACTTGAAAGATGGGAAATAGAGAAATAGGTTTAAACTGACTTTTCTTGACTTTTCTCAAGTGGTAAAGCCTGTCATAACCTGGAAAATTCGGTATACATTAAGCATAAACATTTCTGTTAAATTTCCTCAACATACTGGCTACATCAACCATATAAGAAGTCGTTGAAAGTCACTTGCTTGCTCTACCCAAGTCATTTTAGCTCATCCCAAGTACGGTGCTTCACCACATTGCAGCTGATTCGTCTGGTTGATTATAGCTACTACCTCCAGAGGCTCATTGCAATAAGTCGTCGATACAAATTATAATTGTTTTAGCACGTTTTAATTTGTGGTCAAAAAATTTAGCCCCAACTTCAAGGTAGCCGAAAAATTTCTTGAGTCAAAACGTGTATCCATCATTACCTATAAATGAGTCGCTTTATGCAAGTTAGTGAGGAGTTTGAGCGTTATCAAAAATCTCCCTAATATCATTCAAATATTATTTTATTAAAAAATTCTCGCTAATATCATTCAAATATGGTTTTATTAAAAAATTCTCGCTAATATCATTCAAATATGGTTTTGTTATGTTACTACATGTGAGTCTTGTGCATTTATTACGCCATCACCTTGGCAGGTGGTGGATGCGGGTGGCAGTGTACAGTTGGAGTGCCAAGTGTCGCTAGGGCGGCTGCAGCAACGCTCCGCCAGGACAGTTAGGGTCCGTATGGAGCACAGGTCTTTAGCCAGCGCCTTCAATAGAGGTACCGAACTCAATATTTTTCCATACTTGTCCATATAAAACTCCCTTGACTTTACGTTTATGACACTTCAGAGTTGAAGGTTCTGCACGAATATAATTCTTAAAGATGTTTCTTTCAAAATGAACTTCCCTCACAAGCAGAAGTGAAAATCCTAGGTGCATGACTTTAAAACTAGAGGTCATTACAACAAGGTCGTTAGCCATAAAGTTTTTGCACCTGCAAAAGCTCAGATCGCAAGTTTTGTGAGTATCTTTATATCACTTTAATGGTCCAGTCTGAGATGAGCCAAATTTTCCTAGAATGAAAGAGTAGTAAGTGTTATTGCAAGCGTCTTTAGGATTAGGCTAATTATACAGTATGTGTGAGCAAGAGCTCTTCGTGTTATGTTGCCCACTGAAAAAACGCTGAACCGTGAATTCAAGTGTTTTGATTTTGAAAACTTCCCGTTTGAATAAGAATAAAGACTGAATTCACCATTGTGGTCAAAGCTGACTTGTAATCACACAAACGCGTTCATAGAACATATACTTGAACAAATGTTCCAAATCTCTCGTTCGCTTTTGCAGAATAAACTAGTCACTCTAAAATTATTTTCCAACTTACGAAATACATTTTGTAAAATCAAGTTGAAAGTTTCTAATATTTTTCATCTCTCCCAACGATTTCCTTCATTTCTCTTTTGTTCCAGCTGGGCTCTCACTTAGAGACGTATCTGTACTACGTACATTTTCTGGAACGGTGGCGCTGCTGCTGCTGCTGTTGGCGCTGCTGGCTCTCGGGCACGTCTGAAGCGAAGTGTTGCGAGTTCGAGCGGCCGTCACCCAGCTCTCAGGAGCCTGCATCATCTTGTAAAAAGATGTCCTAAAACATGACGCCGAAGGTTTCATTATCAACGAGTATATAGGACTTCTGAGGGGCTACCGTAACGAGTGGAGTCAGTAAAATTGTCTGTATATATTTAAAGTTTCCAGTGGGACATAATCAAGATATTGTCTCAAACATTTTCGTCAGCATCAAGTCTCATTCATTTTTGAAGCCATAGTCTGTACTGGAGATATTTTCATTCCTTTTTATTCTTCTCTTCGCTCGTGATGTCAGTCGTATTTCGAAATAATATCATAGACGCGTGGTTCTTCTGTGTTCCTGACATAACATTAATATTTAGAAATGTGCATAACATCTATCAGCACACAGAGCGAGAGCCCTACTTTCTTATATTATACTTTGATGATACTTCATATGTGTGTTGCTACAGTGTACCTACGTACTCATGCTAATGTGTCCTTACCTGTCTGTATGTTTTACAATCGTTTTGTACGTGCGAAAATGTAGAAAGTGCAGCCGAGCAGTTGAGCTGCAAATGTGCAGCGAGTCTCTGCACTGCCGAGTGTGTGCAGCGCGTCACTGCACTGCTGAGTGTGTGCAGCGCGTCACTGCACTGCTGAGTGTGTTCAGCGTGCAGAGCATGTCGCAGAAGTGTGCGAGCTCTCTTTGAAGTCCTGTGAAAATTTCAGAACAGGCCATTGTTCAAAGCATAGTTCGTAGGGATTACAAATAACACTAAGATATATCCTAGGATTTTCATTAAGTAAGCCGCGTGCACAACACAAGTTTTCTCTGTCTTGCTCGTATTAAACAAACTCAAATCGCGTATAAATTATGCTTCAAAATAGTCCCGCTGGTAAAACTTTTCCATTTTCTCAAAAGATAGTCGGAACTGTTAGAGAAAACAGGCCTGTGGAGGGGGCATTGAAGAGTTTACTACCTCATTTTTCACAATAGTTGAACAAAGCAAATCGTACCGTTGGATTCCATTGTTTGCGATCTGTAAATTGTTGTCTGTTCTTGTTCACTTGTACGTTCAATTTCTGGGAATGTGATGATAGGTAATTCAAATCGTATGTACGTTGTCCGTGGAGTTTTGATCAATAGTGACAAAATTGCATGCAGAAAAATTGAGCACAATATGATGCTGCTTCAAAAGACGCCCAACTATTCCAACGATTAAACGTGTAACTTGTATTAAGCTTTAGTATTTTAAAAATGAAATTCCTCAAAAAGAGCAGCACCAACGTATATTTGACATTGAATATCGAGATGATGTGGAGCTATGAATTCAAACAACAGGTTCGGAATGGATCAGAGTTTTCATTAGTTTCACCACTTGGTGTCAAGCATACATAATTATTGATATCAATGTAATTATTGAATTGGCTTGTTTTTTACTGCAAATGTTACGTCATACTCATTTCTAAACAAAATATTCTAGACGATTTCTGAAAATCATGAAACCTACTTGCACTGCCATTTAAACCAATCAAGTTAGACGATTGCCCTCCACTCGCCCCACCGCCCATGCAATGGTAGCTACGTAGACATGAGGTGCCTATTGCTCTAGCACGTATGCGGTAAGTATGTCATTCCTTGATTCTTTACAGCATAAATCAAACTTCGCAAAAATCTCCCATGGTGTTCCGGAATCTTCCTCACTTCCCATACAAACATCGCTCACCTGTCTCGGTGTTCATACATCGTTTCAAATTTCTCCTAGAAAATAATAAACTATTTTTCTATTCGGTTGACTTTGTTCAAACACTGCGTGGTACAGGGTAGGCCAAAACTCACTAAGGGGTTTTGAAAGTAAATAACTTCTTTATTTTTTAAATTCGATTTATGGAACTTTAAACACAATAGGAAAATACTTGGAAAACACTTGGAAAACATTTATTTTCCACAAGTAATTTACATCAGATACAGGTTTACAATCAAATGAGGAATGACGAAGAACAGGGATCATGATATATACCACATGTGGGCCCGGATAAGCTACAAGACTTCTAGGGCATGGTTCGAAAAGAGCTTGGTATGAAAAGATTATGAAAATTTATTCGCATGAAGTTACTAAAGATGTGAAACCACTCATGTACGAAAATGGACGTCTTTTAAATGACGTAAAATTTAGGCCATTTCTTGCCATTACTGAATTTTGGACGCATTTAGGAGTTTAATATCATAATTTTAGGGTTTCAACTGTTGAACAAACTGTTCCTTGTAAGGAAAAAGGCGAGGGTGAGGAGAATTCTTCGGCAAAAAGTTTGTGATATTCCAAGTTGTCCGGAACATCTTCGAGTCGACGTTCGAGGATTCTATTCAAAGCTCCCTCGCACTCCTTCCCTCGTCTCCTTGATTATGACAGTGCAGTGCGAGGTCTCCCAGCAGCTTGTAGAAGATCGCTCACTGCAGCTCGTTCTTCAAAACGCGAACCATGTTCTAAATCGTGCTCACCGTTGGTGCACGTCTCACTGGAAAATGTCTGCGATGTGCTCTTTGTGTTTGAACAATTGACCCCTGACGTTGATAGAAGAAAATCCCAACTTGGATTCGTTGTGCGACGTATTTTTCTCTATAATTATTTTTTAATGAATGATCTATGGCATACCTAAAAAAGAATGGAAAACAATTATTAGTGGCCTAATGATCACATATTGCAACCCCACAGTGGCTTTTGGTCCACCCTGTACGAGTTAGTTCTTAATGAGAGCAACACCTCTACACTTTACGCTGCTGTACTCTGTGTTTTTCATTCACACTGTAGGTTTACATATCTTCAACTCTTTGCTGTTACAATATCTCATTATGCTCATAGCGAAAGGTTTATCTCTTCAACAACCACACTGTCACTACTCCATCAATCGCTACTATCCAACTTTCCTCAGCAACCCCTAAAATAATATTACTTCCAATCCTCATTGCTCAGAGAAATCGCCCAGTCATCGCCATATCTTTC
>VOMN01102914.1:0-27326 GCA_014899125.1 Orchestia grillus
CCAAATTGCTTTACCTTTTATACTTTTTTCTTTATTAATTTTCTAAAAGGGTGCGTTACTTATGCGCCACCCTATATAATGGGGTGATACATCTATGGACAGGGAGAGCACTAATGAAAAATTGCATGATGAAGCCCGAAAAAAAATGAAATAGTATTTAGAAACGGATCTACTCACCCGTTCTCACGGTCGCAGCGCCCGAGCGTGCGTTGTCGTCCCTTGGGTTGCGTCAAAGGACATCTCGTAGGAGTGATACGCGCTCCCTTGAGAAAAGCAATGGCGTCAGTAGTGTTGCGACGCACACCCCATTCCATGCAGAAAATCTAATCAAACGCTTCCATCTCAGCCTGATCAATAAGTCGCTGGTACAGCATTAGTGAGGAAGTATATATAGATGCAGTAGTGGTACAATGATCATTTTATGTTTTATTTTTTAACTATTAATCTTATCAGCAATATACTACAAAACGCCTACTAAAAATTTCTACGTTGCATTCTCCCAAGAAAATTATGTTTTTCATCAAAGATGTTAATTTTAATAAACCCACTAAGACACAGAAGTGACAGTAAAAGCAAGACACTGCGTTCTCTTCAACAAATTTCCATTGCTCTACGAGATGATAGAATTAATTTTTTCTAATTTCCTCCGAGTATTTTAATATATGCGAGGCATAATGGCTCCAGCTCGTCCCATTGGTCTCAAGAATATGAAATTAAATTCAGACTTCCATCCGTGGTAAAATATCTCGAGGCGCGCCGCACCTTCCGTAACTCTAATTCCTTGGAGTCGCGAATGCGGCCTGGCGAGTGCCTAGGATTAAGGGTGTGTAAGGACGCTTATAGTGCTCTAGACGATGCCAATTGAAGGAGCTCTCGTAAAATACGGCTCATTTTATTCACGTTGATTAGCTTTTCTTCAGAAGTATCAATCACAAAAAGTGAATTTGTATTCGAGGAACCCATATCCATTTGACAATTCTACGACGTATACATTATTAAAATACACGTGGAAGCTGGCAAAGAATTTAGTATGAAGATATTCGTATTCAACGCATTGCTGTGACAATATGCTAACACACGGCCTATCATAAGTTATACTAAATGCGCTTATATATAATAAAAAATAATATGTCGCTTGGTAGATAAAGGTCACAATAAAAATTGGTACCCCATTTCGTCTCCCAGTGCATCACATTTCGCAGGAGTTGGGGCACCTATGTGAATTTTTGCATTAACGCAATTTAGGCAAGTCTTAACCGCTTTATTTCACTGCAGCAGGAGCTCCTGTTAGAACTGCCTTAGTAGGACGCATTGAAATGCTATTCAACCAAACCCGTTTTTATACTGAGCACTGCTTCCGCTCGTCGGAGCGCACCGACTACCGCCATGGAAAACTCAACTTCAGCGATTGATTTTTTGATGCAAAAAGTGTCATCACTTTCTTCAGCGAGAAACGTTCAAACAGACCTTGGAAATAACAAAGTTATTATTTTTGAATTACATTGGAACATCAGCAATTTTATGAGCTCTAACCATGAAACTCTACCCTAGGCCTTCTAGTGGCAACAGTTTATAAATGCATAATCAATAATTTTACTAATATCCGTCGAGACGAGGTAATATTCATTGACTACAAAACCTACTGGAACAATTCTCACTAAGAACTAATCTGAAACAGTGGTACGGTAACGAAGTATAGGGGTAGGCGAAATTATCTGAGCAATTCTTCTAAAGTCGCCGCAGCAGCCTAGCTTCACGGAAGGATCCTGCCTTGGTCTGAGCCTGATGCAAATTAGCGAAAACTTGAGCTCAGAGGCAAGCACACCAAAGGAAGCGTCACCCTCCGCTTCAAAAATAAGAGAATATATGCTAAAAACACGCTCTTTGATGAGACAGTCCTTTGAAGTGGGTTTATTTAGGTTCCGTTATATTTGGAGAAGAGCACTTTCATCTCTCAGGATCGCGAAGGGGGTCAACATCGGGCCCACTCTCCTCCAGAGCTACGAGGGTTCAACGACATTTCTCCACGTTCCCATGCTTTCATAACCTGCATTTAATTGGAAGTGTAATGGAGCAATAAATAATCAAAAATTATTACTGCGAAATAAGGAGTGAACAATGCTATTCATTTGCTCAGAGCAATTGAGTGTGTATATCGAGCATTCGATTTCTAAAAATCATTACAATCGTAAAACCTGGATAACTCTGAACTCTCCCTGAAAATATGATTTCGAATCATAACTCGAGAAAATGGCATCAACTATTTCTTTCAGGCAATTGCGGTGTGTTTAGAACAAAAGGAGCGAAGGCCTGATGTTGGACCTTGCCTTGCGCTGAACACGTCCCTTACTCATGGGTCGAGGGAGGACTTGGCACCACAATGCAGAGGTGGGAGCCCTACATTACCCCACGGCCGCTCGATCTTACAAAGACCGTCAGTGTGGTGAAGCCAAGCGACGTAAATCAAGGAGATGTCGGACCCCGTGCCCACACAAAGACCTCTGTAATGGTTTTAGCGTGGCCTACTGCTCTCCATTGTTCGACAGTCGTAGGGTGTGAGGTACCTTCTAGCAACGTGCATACACGTCAGCCAATCGCGAATACAATAACACAACGCGTAATAATGATTATCAGTGACTGATGTGCAAGGCTACGTACGCGAAACTGATTCTAAGATAAAAATACATTAAAAAAATTACATTTTTGAAAGGGAAGCCATGTTTCACATTCAAAATAATAAGTAATGTATATGAAGTCATCGATGACAATCCTGGGAAAATCACAAAGTTATCAATAGTAAATAAAAAGTGAACGAAGCTTTTCATTGACGCACCTATCACGTATCCGACTCTTGGAAATCCTAAGCGATGAATTGGAAATCAATGACAACACTGGAAAAAGCGCAGGAAATGCTCATGCAAGTCACGAATTTAGCTATCGCACTTGATGCTTTTTCTTGAATGGGACAGAAATTTCTTCGGTATTGTTTCAGCCCGATGATGATGTAAGAACATCAAAATGTTACGTTTCTATAGATTGAGTGTTGAATTAAATAGGATTAGGCCCTTAATTAGAGTTTTAACACGCAATGAACTTGAAAAATGCTGGTAAAAAATGACAGCAATGGAACTGTAAAGAATAAACAATAAAGTCTGCACTAACCCAAAATTGACAAATGGTGCACTGTGGTACAGCTTTATAAAGCTTTTGCTAGATTTTCGTGGAAAGCTCAATGTAGTCTTATCGCATATGCGTGCATATATACGTAAGACTGGAGCTATTTTTTGGTATACAGTGATATGCAGTCTGATTGCAGAAATACTTCTATTGATGTTGGGTTCGGAAGAATTACCCCTTTATCAACCAAATCGATTTTGCAATACGATTACGCTTCGCTTTAGGCGAAAAGCTAGCTTTAACTGTATAGATTTTTGGAATACAACAGTATTTAGCATTTCACGAAATTCTCAGAGTATCTCCACGAAAGTTTTTTTCTAATTTTTACTGCGGTAACAGGGCAATTCATTTTTACTGAAAGGGAAAACGTTCTCGAATTCGGCCGGAAAGGATTTATCTGTAAAATTCTTCCAATTCGCAGTGTATGTAACTGCATAGTACTAAGCCAACGTAAAATCATTTTTACTGTTGAGTTTTGATTCCTACGTTGAGTTATTGATGTATACATATTTTTAAATTGTGATTTGCACTTTGTCAATGATAACAAGTAAATAAGGCTTTTTTTACAGCATGGGGAGACATCAAAGAAGACCCAAAAACTACAAAAGCATAACAGTACTTCGTACCAGGAGCCCTAGCAATTGCTGAATACAAACGGCGAATAACCTGGTCAAATTTCCCTGCGGAGGGTTTCCAATAATCCGTTTGTCGAGAACACATATCTCCACACAGCTCTTGTGATGGCTAATTATTGGCGAAGGTTCCCTCGTCCACTTCCACAGATCAGGTGGTCAACTTTAAACTCTAATTACAGTATTGATGAAGCCGAACTGATCCCCGTCTCACTGCTAGTCTAACCTAATGAGGTCCCGGTCCAGAAAGAGGCTCCAGGCTGGATGTACATTGTGTTGAATGCGCAAATGATCAGCGGCTTTGACTTGATGAGCGGATTGATTGGAATTCTCTGAAAAGCCGCCAATGAAAGGGCGCCGGTGACCCCAAAAAGATTCTCTGTGTTCAAAAATAGGTCAGTTTTTTGCGGTATTTCGTGCGGAAGTTCTTTCGCAAGTGTAATAGTATTTAATGCAAGAAATGCAATAACAATGTACGATTCGGCACAGGCTTGTGGCGAATTTTTTTCATATCTAATGCAGGCAATTCTGTCCCAATTTCGTGCATTTCTATATGAAATAAGAGAATGCGAATTCAATGAAAATTAGGGCCGATTACAAGGTCAAAATTATGCTGAAATTATCATTCGTACGAGCCCTCTCCACCACTGACATTGGAGGCCCACCACAATGACTGGCACTGATTAGGTGGAACAATCATCGTTTAACCATGGCGAGAATCAATGAAGCGTAGTCTTCCTGCCTCATTGTCACGAAGTGACGTGGCACATCACATTTAACGTGGTTCATCACACTAATTCCACTGAAGGAATTATTGCAACTTAAATTAAATAAGCATGATCATTGAAGAACGGACAACAAATTTAGAGAGTAATTTTGAAAAATCACTGTAAATTTATTTGCCTGTAAGTTTGTCTCTATGACATTACAATCGATTAAATTTTTTAAGCGTAGTTGTAATTAGCATGAGAATTTACTTAGTGAAATTCACAGATGAAGTATTTCAAGCTACAAAAAAAGTCTTCCAATTCCTTGTAAAATGGATGAAACAAATCCTAAAAATAAGACAAAGAATCGGTAGAAGGTAACGAGGAATTTTAGTAGCGTCCCTTTATGAAATGTTTTATAAAACGAGCGTCATTTCTCACATTATTTTCATAATTTTTTTGTTCGACATCTCAGAACTATCGAAAGCTTGTGTCACAAACCAACTGATAAGCATTGTTAACAAATTTAACTCTTCGCCTCCGGAGTGGGTCATAAATGGTACACGCGATCATCTATCCTAATGTAACGAAAGCACAATCATGTATAAATACAAATTTTTGAGTTTTCGTCAAATTTGTGTTCATCAATCGAATAAGCTAGTACTGATTTGAAAGGAAATTAATAAAGTAACCAATTGGTGAAACCAAATCCTTCATTTTTAAATTCACTGTAGAGATACTTGTCGGTATGTAATTTTACCTGTGTGGAGAATAGTAGTCAAAGTGTTAAAAAAGGCCACTCGACTCAAATGATAAAATGTAGGTAATAATGTATTTAATAACAGTGCCCGATAAAACATAAATATAGGGAAACAGAAAGCTCGACTCAATTAACGGCTTTTGCGTAAAATTGATGGTGTCAAATTTAGGTCATGTTTATTCGAGGCTTTTTCACGTAAAAATCGTATAATTCGATAAACGTTGATAATGGGTTTGAAGTTACGTGTGAGTAAATGCATATTTAAGCGAAACGAAATGAAATAACTTCTAGGCCTTCATTTTTACAAGATCTTACATTTGCCGTAGCGTAACTTCAAAGAGGAATCCTAAAACCAAGAACATACGCCAAAATACCGAAAGTAGTAATACAAAATCACGAAACACAGAAATTGGCTGTTTTACGCTCAGCCACCGTAACGATCGAGAAGAACTCTTACTCACACAATTCTTTTTCTAATTCCAAATTAAAATCTTGGAAGAACGTAAACTTTCTGACCTTCATTGATGAAAACGTGGACAATCTAACGTGGAGGTCAGGAGCTTCAGGGTCAGAACTCGAGCAAGGAATGTAAAATTTATAGAATATGTAGCTGTAAGTCTTACATTTTTAAAATTGCTCGATAGTTTTTCACGCAAATCCATAATAGGAATGCATGCAGTTAATATTGACTACATTATTTACAATGTCCTTCATTTTAAAAAGCACGATTCTTCATCCTAAAGACAAAGCAGTTAGTTTCAAAGAACTAGAAAAAGAAAATGACATCTGCAGGAGCGAATATCTAAATGAATTCTTCACAACGCACAAGGAAATACTCCCAGGAGTTGCTGAAATTAATGAAGCCTCAAAAAAAACGAGAAGCTTTCGTGCCTACGAAAGGATGGGGCTCACAAGCAGCCTGTTTAATGGAGGCAATCAGGACGAGAAGCCGCTATTATCAAGGGCTTCGAAAGAAAAAATATAGGCAAAATGTAGATATTTTTGGCATGGCTCGGTCGTGCCCGCTGCGCACGTAATTAATGAACGAAAACATCGATTGGAACAGTGTTTTGCAGCCACATCCAATGTTACTGAGCTGTGCGAGAATTTCATTTCCAACATTTATTCCCTTCGACTTCACGAAACTACATCACGATGTCGGTTGAGCTCAGTGACCTGAACTGAACTCTGAACTGCGTCGTTACGTCGCGAACAGCTCGTTAGTTTGCATTAGTCACGACAATCAAATAGAATTGAATAGGGTTGATTTATATCTAGCGCTTTATCAGCCACTGTCAGTTCAGAAAGCGGGTATGCGCATCAAAATAAGGGTAAATGAAGTAGGAGTACTTTGAGTATAGATACATGCGGGAGAATTAGCTACAACATAAGATAAAACTGAGCTATGGTGAGGCAAAATATATTCCCTAAAAAACCTGAAATAGGAATAGCGTATTTTAGTATTATAACACTGAGGGTACATTTTCAAAGTAGAATTCAACAATCATTCATAAACCCCGAATGAATAAAAAACGGAGCCCAAAAATATCCGAAACAGTAAAATCATTTATGAGCGTACCACATTAAGCAATTTCCCTCTCATTTTTGACGTATTAATTCAAGTATTATTTTGAAATGAGAATGGCAAAATCCTACTTTGCCGAACGTGATGATCTTCGGAGTAGGTCATCGTTCAAAGAAAACGCCCATCATAGGCGCGTTAACGAAGGGCGATGGAAACTGCACAAGCGGGTGTGGGAGAAAGAGAGGGTGCGCATTATAGGATCGCATGATCACTCTAGCGTCACTATTATTAAGTAGGGTGCACATGTTACTCCCTTGCCCTCATTACGACACCCGGTCTTTAGCACACCCGGCACCCGGGCCGAACAATGCTCCTGGAACATTTCATTTGGAACACCCTATGTTATTCCTACGGGACTGTCGGGGTTCGGGTGTTGCTAGGCCCAATGCCCTTATATGACAGATGGGCAGAAGTCTCGCCCTCGGTGGACTTAAGTAGAAAGACCAATCCCATCAAATCTACCATTTGATTTATTTGCAAATGAACTCGATCACGGGTGAAAAAACACTCAAAATATAAAAATCTGTATTACAGATTTCACCCAATCTCCAAAGTTTCCCCTCAAAGTGAGAAAAACTATCCACCGCGTCGAAGCTTCTATCACATGCAGCTCATTAGCATGTGAATTGGGCTGTTAAGACGAAGATTTCAAGGCCTGCTGCACCCTAAAGCATTAGTAACGTAGCAGGCGAGGCTTGTTTAATAAGAACGGTCACTGGCACGCATTTCAGATAGTAGGGCATTACGCAGAGCAAAGACGTTTTCCTTGGAGTCAATCTCCGACGAATGTATAACTCTGAAAATTCCTATATTTTTCCACAGAAAAAGTACGAGTATCGCAGTCCTCAAAGGAGGGCAAAATGTTGAAGTTTAGGAAAGTGAGCTGCGACAAATTCTGACGATATATAGTGTGCGGCTAATGATCAATTTTCTGTGCAGCGATGAGCCTCTCGTACCAGCGTCAGGCCTGTAAAAACGAAGGCCGACTTGCTGCAAGGACGCTTTTTGCTGATTACACATGGAGATGAGCACAATAGCTTATCGTTCTTGCGTAAACTAGGGCCAATAGTTAGCATTTTTGTAGGGGAAGCGCTCGCTTTTTTGGAGCAGTAGAGTATCGGATGACGGCAGAGTTAGGTTACGCGCAGAAGGGGGCGCTAAACAAAAGCCTGATTTTAATTGCAACCTCGCTGCTGTTTAAATAATGGGCAAAATGTTTCTAGTTTTTCTTGTCGTAAACGAACTCTCCTGACATGGCTCATAATTAGCAATTGGAGTAGCTCTTCGAAGTTAGTCGAGAAGTCGCCGGCAAATATACATCATGCGACGCTACAAGGTTTGAAAATCCTAGGATGAGAGATGTTAACTTCTTATCTGTGCACTAGGTTTGGGGCTAATTAAAATGAATTAAGGAATTCTATCAACTGAATAGGTATCATAGATTTATGTAAGGACAAGGAGACCTGAGACAAGTTCTGGTTTATGGACTCGTTTCATTCATTTGACGGGAAAGATAGGTAGGTTATTACTTTTATTTCAATGAGGTTGTATTTGAAATTTCGAAGCCTGATGCTGTAAAATGGCGTGCACCCGAAGGTTCAATTCAGACACGAAAGAATTTTAATTAAAATTTCACGTGATAAGAAGTTTTACGTTCAGATCATTTTGATCAACTGTCGCTGTGCAATTTTAGTGTTATGACCTGTTAACGGTCACTGTCCAGGTGGCCTGCGGAGCATTCACACGGTATGTGTAATCGACAGCGACCGTGTGAATGCAACGACCACGCGTACATCATATGTCAACAGGCCAAACTTAAATTATCAAGGTGCTTTAATTGTAATCAAAAATCTCCTACACAGAAAGACAAAGAAATTCGATTTCATATAATTTTATTCATGACTTTTTTACGAAATGTCTAGGATCATTGAATAATCATTTATATGTGGAAGCCCGAATTTTTTTTTGAAGACTAGTAATGAATAACAGCATGAGTGTATCGAGTACATGCATTAAGATATAGAATAATTGCACAAAGCAAAGATCTTATATTCCTTTACTAAATTTTACCCCCATTGCAGCACTCTGACGCTCACTGGAACGCCAATACCCGCCACTGTATACGAGTACGACGCTATTACGAAGGTCCATTACTTAAGTTCACCCGGCATCCAAAGTATTACTGCATCATACAGGATTGCAAAACTTTTTGGTCGGCCATGTAGGTACTCTCAATAGTGTGGGAGTAATTTATAGATGCATGTACGGATTACATGATCTGTTTTACAAGTTTTAAAAAGCTATGAAATGCTTGCAACTTATCCATCTCTAACGACACAATATGATTATCCAAGTTCTTCCCCTAAGCACAGAGTATTTTTTCCTTTGAATTTGTTAGTGTGCGTGGAAATTGATGTTTTACGGCCATGCGTTAATGCATAATTTTTTTCCTTTCTGTGAGAGACAGACAAAAAAAAAGTATTGCAAATTTCTAACATACAAACCGAAAAAAGTTGCTATTTGTTGAGCGAGGATCGCGATATAGGGTGAGGCAGTGATCGGAAACTATCTGGAGTACACTTATGATGAATATGAAGCAAGTAATTTTTGGAAGTACGAGAGGAGAGAAATTCTGAAAAGACAGAGCGTGATATTCCTACACAACAGAAGTCCTTTAACTTAATACCTGGAATAAACTCGTGCGCCCAGTATTTACATAACTTTCCAAACAGATACTCTTCAAAACTGTAGAGAAGTCAGATACTCTTGACTTCTCTTCAAAACTATAGTAAATATTATTTTTTATTCTAAATTCTCTCAAAGAATTATAATTATAAACTTTAAGTTACGTATAAATCGCCATTAAACGATCTCTAGAGCATCTCTTCATTATCCTGGGTACTTTGCAATTTATAACATGGTACGTTGCAGGAGCTTCGGTTCATTCTGACGCTAGGAAGTGCGCTTTACACACGACTTTCCCTAACTTTTCTTGAACCGCAAACGAATAAATCTCGGATTCTAGGTAGTATTAAGTTGTACTACGCATATAAATGCGTTGCTGTTAAAATCATTTATCGTGAATTACATTCAAGAACTTATGAAATTTCACTTCGGTTGTATCCCAAATTGAAAAGTAACCCTTGAAATATTGAGCATACGAACAAAATCGAAATGCAGATTCTTTGAAAATTCCACAGCTCATATTCAGGGACTCAAAATTTTTCCCAATGTAAAAAACTAACCATCAAATCAATCAATGTGTATTGCTCCATCAGCTTGGCTGGGTGTTTTCCGCATCCATCTACAGAAAGAATAAAACGACGATCCTTTCTCACATTCACCATTTCAGACAAGGCAGTCAATATTGGTCTCATATTGTCTTTTGGCTGTATCTCGGTAGGACAACCTCTAATTTGGAAGTATTAAGAAGCAATATCCAATTGCAGGGCCATGTCGAGACTAGTTGGAGTTGTGGCAGCTAATTGTCAGATGATATCTGCGTGGCAGCGTCCAGCCTCGCATCTTTGGACCCCACGAAAGATCAAATTCTGGCAAACAGCAAATTGATGCCGTATTAGCCAGTGATGAGTTCAGTGAAATTCGGCCTTATTGACTCCGATGAAAAGCCTTCTTTGTAATGGCGAATTGATAGCCAATGTGACGAACTTCTCGTCATAGAAGAGTAATTACGGCAAGAAAGATACTTCATTCAAGAGGCCCGAACTGGCGTTTGTTGAACAAACTTTCTCGAATAGCTCATGCATGATACTTGACAGCAACATCTTCTATAGGAACTGAGTCGTTAATAGAACTTTTTGAAAAGCACAAGGGCATCTGACATCCTGCAGTTATTGGTAACTGAAGCTCTTAGGCAGAGAATGAAGGGTACATAAGCCTCCTAATTCCTCGAGCGTATTATCTACCTCTAGGACTCGGCCAAGGACCCTTCATTTCCTGCTCGGTACAGTGATCAAATTTGCCAGCAAATAAGAGAACTTTTCTATGGGAATCTCATTTCGGATAGCTTAGTCCTCGTCTAAAATGCTAGATTTCATCAACAAATGATTAGAATTCTTAATTGAACGAGTCCTCGAAAGTCCATTTGAGGACCCATTGAATTTGGAAAACATCGTTAATAATATTATCATTATAAATAATATCTCTAAGAGTAACTCATTTTATGGAGTTTAAATAAGGAATGCGTTAAGATATAACTACGCTACATTAAAGGTTTGAATTGCTTCAAGCTTCCGATGGACTGGGAATGTGAAACAGCCTGTACAACGTGTGTAAATGGAAGAAAACGCAGACGGTCTACTTGAAGCTAATGAAAGATAAAATGAGCGAAAGCAACATTGATTTACTTCAAAGATTAAGCGAGAAGTAATTCATTTTCATGAAAACTCGACGTATGAAGAGAACGTAAATCACAGAGTGGTAATGAACTCTTAATAAAAATATTAACCGGAGAATGAGTAGTTGGAATAATTTGAAAACATGAGGCTTGCGCTGACTTCATGCACCACCGTTGAAGAGGTGGTCGCAACTAGGTATCATAAAAAAACTCAAGTTTGCTGGCACGTTTTGCTCCCGAGTGCATAGTTTAGGCTTTCACAGTTAGGGCAGGCAGAAAAATTCTAATTCCCGACCAAGTTTGGCCAGAGGCAGGCTGCACTTCAGGCCCCTCACAGCCGGCTGGCCCGTCTTCAGGGGGCGAGGCCGGCGGCACACGAGCATCTGATCAGAGCTCAAATTGCTGTCCTATAAAGAACCGATTGCGACGGAAATTGGTCCAACTTGCACAGACTTACAGGTGATTTTTCACTTAAGTTTGAAAGCAATTATGACAGTGATGATAGGAGAAAGGAAGCATCTTCATGAAAGGTATTAATTTCGTGCTATTCAGGCTTTCGACGTTTTAGTAACTAAAGAGAAATTCCAGACGCTAGGCTTCTTCGTTTTTATAAAGCGGAAGCTGCGTCAGATCGCGCTGCTGCTGCTGCTGCAGGCACTGCCATCACTCGTTTTTTTTTTTAATGAACTCAAATTAATTTGTATTTTACTCGCAGAGAACTCGTCTTTGAACTTCGAATAATTTTCCCTAGTACCAGCAAAATCATTCGGAATTATAAAAAGTAATATTTTTCAGATGTCATTACAAAAGCTTATATACTCTGGTTTGGGATTCTCTCAAGCAAGAGCTCACTTTGCTAAATTTCAATTCATCTTCAAGATTATTTTGTTACTTCGAGACCATAACATTGGGATTGTGATGAACCTCGTCTCGAAACAAAAGTAGTGAAACCCACGATGCGAAAATATCGAGGGCAATTCAGCTCTATAGCTCAGGAAGAGTTCACATGCAGTAGAAACAAATATATATTACTGAAACATACTCGGGGAAAGTATCGTGTGCAAATGACAAACGATAAAACATAGATCCCCTGTATAATCACTTATTCCTGAGAAAATTTCATTTTTATTATCGTTGAATAAGAACTTCTCATATGAACTGATACATATACTTAACGTCCTTTTTTACAAGTCCTTCGCTTTACATTACAAGAGAAAAATGCGGTGGTATGTCTAATGTAATGTTTTTTTTGAAAGCTGAAGGAAAAACATCGTTTCGAGAGAGCATTTCAATCTCCAGAGAAAAATATTTCTGTTATCTTTTCCGTAGCTATCGTATTTTGTCTTCGCCTTACACTCAGGAGTTAAAATTTGTCACTCGGCACCGTGCTCCCTCGCTAAAAATTTCTGGCAATTACAAGTTGCTTTAAGCGCCCCGCAGAGTAGGCCACTGATCGCTCGCCGTCTTGTTTTTAGAGAAAGTTTCAAACGCTTTTTACTCTCGTATGGAAATGATGTTAAGAAACGAGAAGACGTTTGCTTAGTCAATTTTTCTAGGCACAATTAAGAACTCATGAAAGGTTGAGTTTCCTCGAACGCAAAACTTAGAGTGTAATGGACAAAAAAATGTACTTAGAATTGAATCAATTTCAAAGAGAACCAAAAGAATGTCTCCGTTTTTATTAGTGTTTTATTCTGCGCCCACTCATTAAGCCTCGCATTAGTTTTTGGTGCATAGAAGCAAGTTGCTCATCTTCGAATCATCACAGCTTCATATGTTTGCAGCGAGTGAATGGCCAAGGTCACCGAAATGCTCTAAGACATTCTCAATGCCTGAAAACAGCTCTCATTGAATGAGACAAACGTCAATGTTTGTCCAGTTTCTCAACGGTACTTGTGTAGAAGGTACTTTAAGCTGACAGAAATTGACTTGTGCAGGGCAGTGGAGTGAACGTATGCTAGTGCCAACTGAATTAATTATCTTTGAGAACCAGGTGAAGAATAGAGGTTTTTGGAGCCTACGCAACGATAACAGCGTTGAGGGTAAAATTACTGATGAATTTGAGTTCCAGAAAGTAATTTGTCTCGTTCTCACAACGTCATCCTTCATGCATACCAAGAAAAGAGTAAGCTATAGATTGCTACTCATCTCATTTAAAAACGGTTCAATTGTTGCAATGAGCACCTCAATGACACTAACTTTTAAGAACAAAGTGGACAAAGTGGATCGACTGTTGATGGCAGGCCGCTCGCTTCACAGTCCGGCATTCAGGGGAAATTTGGGGAAGATATACGAAATCTCTGCAATAATTCTATATCTACTCGTAAATGCATGTACTCTATGCACTCTACGGGAAAATTTGCCTTATAATTACGGTAAGAGTTGACCAATTTACTCGTACGAATAAGTTGAGATGAAAATGGGGTGATTTTATTATTTCTGAGGGCTTTAAGCGGCCAAATTTTGCTTTAGCAAAGAGTTGTTCCAGTCTGAGGCATTTCTATGGGATTCAACAAAGGCAAATTGGAAAGCTTACAAGCAGAGCGCGCTTATACACGGAAACTTTGCCAGTAATCCTTTAAAGCCTGAACTTAAGTGCATGGTTATGGTCTCTAATTACTTGGCTGGCCCCATATTTTCCAAGAAAATTCAAAGGTGTTTAATTAAGGTTGTTTACCAAGGTCTCATTAGCTCTCTTTGAGACTGCGCTGATGGCTCGAGCTGAAGAGAAGCTTTGCCGCTGTTTGGGACGGGTAAATGGAATTTTTTGGCCATGCATTTCGGAGGGAACTCGTTCAAAACATCGAGTTGAAAACCGTAAAAGCAGTTTTGTTTCCGAATAATCAAGAGTTAAAATAGCTATTGGTTTAACATATAGATGGTTTAATAACCACAATGGGGTAATCAATATCCCTTCAATTTCATTTCATTACACGTCAAAGCTCATCGTTTGATCAGGATTAAATAAAATATATTTTCGTAATTTTTCATACATTACGCAATATGTTACAGTACATTCGACAAACGTTTTATGCTACATTCTGTTAATTTCTTTTTGGGGTATAGAGTTTTCTGCTTAGCTTTAATTAGTTTTAGACGTTTCTGTATGTAATATATGATTGATGAGTACTTCTACTTGCCAGACCTACCAGTAGCGTTGTCAAACATACAGCATTTCATAAGTAAAACTAGCTAAAAAAAAGTGAAAAAGGAGTAAAGTAATCGAAATTTGTTCACAAACAAGACTTATTTGATCATTCTGACAATCTTAACATGCTCAGTAAATCAATCATTGTAGTAAATAGTAAACCTCAGTAAATAAATTTTACTGTATTTTTGCTAATGAAATCAAATAGGTAATATGTTCAAATTTCCCGACATGGAAATTGGAATGAAGAAATTAACGTTCAATTGATGAAAAAAAGCTTTCAATTCACTCAGCAACTGATCATCACTGCTAGGGGTGAAAAATGAAAATCAACAATCAAGAAGTAGAACTGTTTGAACCCTACTGAGCGTGAGAAAGAACAGCTAGAAAAACAAGGGGCCGTTGACGTTCTTTGCCTTCCGGTCGGACGCCCTCCCTCTTCGGCCTATGGAAAATACGACTACAAGGTACGAGCATTCATTTTGCAGATAAAATCCCGAATTTAATCGAGGCAACTATTTACACACTTTGAGTCGACCGACCAATAGATTTTTGGCTTGTGTTGTGTGAATGTAGGGGCATCAAATCCCTTCATGATTCGGTCAAAAAGAAATAATTTATTAAAGATAGTGTTCCAAAGCATGAAGTGACATTTGAAATTTTCACGTAAATTTTAAGAAAAACCCTGAATAAAATAAATATAATATATACATAGAACATATATGTAAATATAAATAGATAATAAAACTATATAGTACAACCAGCGGAAAGCTTCATTAGCGTATTACGAATAGTTGAACTACTACGTAATTTACTGTATTTTCATAAGCGACTCGCAACCCTTCATCTCAACATAACTTTCTAACTTTCACAGCCTTCACTGATCAGGACCGAAGGACTCCAATTTACAATGAGCAAACCGATCAATGCTGAGGAAGACGAGAGTGGGTGAGCAAAAAGAGAGGAAGTTTACGAAAGTAAACGTCAAAGGCACAGTGGGCCGTATAAGTTACGCAAATACCGAGCGTAAGAGATCGGACTCCTTAATTAAGCAGTGGCTATTCTATGCGGGTGACCAACAACGTGTATTGTTTGAAAATTCTTCACAACCTACGCTCATATCTTTAGTTTGATACTTGTCAATATAATAATCTCAGAGAATTTTGGACATGGATTTCACAACATTTAGAGATGCTGGCGAAAGATCAGCGCACTGTCAAAAAAGTTTTCCATGATAAATACTCTTAGAGAATGATATACATTCACCACTCACATGATGAAGATTTGATAGAATTTTTAGTGTTGCTTAGCATATCACTAGTAAAGTTTTCTAATTGCTCCGTTTAAGAAACTCCCGCATTGAAAAAATAGCACCTCATGAGCAAAATTCATTTTCACTTCACATGTGGCAGGAAATAGGAATATTAAGTAGACTTTACTAAGGCGCTCAGCGGCGCTTACTGCTGAATAATGCCAGGAAAGTAAATCAAGGTTCAAAACGCGTTCAAGATGGCAAGCACGACCGCTGCCTACGCTGCTCAAAACCATAATATTAGTTACGATAAGACCATTGGTTAATTTAGAGTTCTAGATTAAATGTGATCTAAAAAGATCGAAAAGAAGGGATCATTTAGCATGGATGGTAGAAAACATAGAATCTATGCTAAGATGTGTTCCCACATACGATTCCGTGTGCACCGAAACTAATTAAGAATGAAGAACAACAAAATATTAAGAATAAGTAGTAGTAGTAGCAGTAGTAGTAGAAATAATAAGGATAGAAGATTTTTTGTAAATCAGACTCCCACTGAATCTCCCACTGAAAGAGAAGGGACCACTTAGTATGGATTTTGAAAAACGGGGAATCTATGCACAAGGTATGTTACCACACAAGATCCCCTGCACATTAAAAAAGCAAGTTAAGAAGGAAGAGGAAGAAAAGATAAAGAATTATCAGCGGAGACGGTATGAAAATAGAAAAAAGCAAAGTGGGCACGAAAGCTAGAAGTCTCAAAAGCCTAGCTAATACTAAAGTAATCTAAAAGTGTCCAACTGAGAGAAGATCATAATACTACAACGTAACTGTGGTAAGGCCCCCTATTTCTGCTGGGTTTCGGAAATTAATGACAGAGATCAACTTAGGAAAATATGCAAATATGTTAAGTACGTTTCTAGTCCTCTGATGAACTGATGAAGAAATTCTGATTCTATGGTGATACATCCTTTTTTTTATCACGTTAGGTAGCTTGGCAGCGCTAGCTACTTTGCGTCTCGCTTTTTTAAAATTATGTTTCTCTAAGCAAAGGGGTTTTCAATTACCTCTCGATACTCTAGGAATGACCACGTTTTGTCTAAAAAATAAACCTCTTGATTTAGAAAGGCCTCGGTAAAGATTCGATGAGATTTGGGAAAAATAATGAATTGTGATTGTATTACTGGTGAACAGTAATGATTTCTGACGCCTTAACTATTTACGTGCAATTCACGAAGTTACTATTTCTGCACTCGCTTAAAGAATCTGCATGGTGTGATTGGATTTAAGAAAGAAGTTTACAAGTGCTTCATAGCATTCACGCGAACTTCTTATCGAAAATATCAACTTAAGATATCAGTCGAATGTTACGTAGTGACTGGAAAAGAACGATGAAAAATTATTTTTTAGAAATTTTGAATTTAGCCTGCTGTGCTACAGAACACAGAAAACTTCGAGAACCATTTACCGAGATTTATAGTATAAGTTATACGCTATATTACTCTACTTTACACACGAGGATTGAAAGTCATTTTCACAAAAAAGACACCTGCAAATATCTCACGCTTATCCGTGATTGGAATTTTTGGAGGGGCTTTCAAAGTAATAGAATTAATTCGGAAGTAAAGAAGAATGCACGCCCTAAATTGCACTCGTGAAAGCAGAGCAAACATTTATTTAGAGTTATGATGCTAGAAATTCTGCGAATGTAAACACCGTCTTCGATTACTCGGTCGTCGTTTGGACTACACACGATTCGATGGATGCAATGCGGATTTAATGCATTGGGTCGTACAAAAATGAGTAATTCATGCATTGCACTGCCGCCACATGAAACGAACGTCAAACGCGAGCGTCTTTCTGCAGAGTTTTGAATGCAACGCAGAGCTGCAGAAGCTTTGAGAGCATAGCAGTCGCCTCGCAACAGAGGAGCGAGGAATAACTTGGGTTGGCTCATCTTTCTCAGCGATGCTCCTGATTAAAGCTGTGCGAGGACAAGAAAGAGGGAAAGTGTTACCAGTCGTCTCTGCTAGGGAGCTATTGAGAAGGCAAAGAGTCATAAGCCCCTAGAACACTTTACTGGTAAGGTTGTGAAAGTGATTTAGAAGAACTTGAGCAATGCACAGGCTGCACGACCTCGCATGAGTCAAGCTTTGCAAGGACATTGTTGTTGTTAGGTACGCAGATTATCATTAGTTTGAAGCTCCCAATCCAAATAGGAACATGATAGGGCCATTTAGTGTGTACTGTAGAAAACATGCAAGCTACGTACAGATGTGTTCCCATACAGAATTCCCTGAACATAGAAAGAAGTTGATAAGGAATAGGCAGCAAAGTCACACAATTATCACAGAAGAAGGTACGAGAATAGAAACAAACAAAGGGACACAAAATAAAAAAGTCGTGTGGGCCTAGCTAAAGTTTAGGTAACCTACCAATGTTCCCTCTTAGACGCCAGCATCCAAAACATAGGACAGACAAATCTAACTAACCCAAACCTATTGCCTGTGGCCTACTCTATGGCCCCTGAGGGGAATAAGGTAAGCATGACTTTACGGTTGAAATAAAAGTTTTACTACCTCCTTAGTACGATATCTATAATTTAAAATGAGGGTTTCATCTTAGAGCATTAGATAACTTTACTTCAAGATCATAATAAAAATCAGTGAAAATTTCAGGTTAAGGATTCTATTCGTAATTTACAGTATTTCGTACAATTTTTTCCATATGTTCGTATGCAGCAGTGTGCGACGCATCATGAAATTACGCTTTCTCAAGCATTCTTCAGTAGTTAATGAATTTCCAAATATTCCGCTATAGGACTTCAAAAAGATAGTAATTTTCTCGCACTGAACATGCGTTCAATTATGCCACCTTCGTGGTTTGCGTGAAAGTTAACTGGGGAATCAATGCAATTTTATCATACGCTGAGAAAATCGAAGCTGGTGTCCGGGGTGTAGTTTCGGGTATTGGAATTTGGTGTTTTTTAACCTGAGGATAGGTTTCGTAGGTTTGCTCAGATCTACAAAGAAGGAGAAAATTATCTATTTCTCGAAGATAACTTTTAACATCAGCATCAGGGACATCAACAGGACTAGGAGTTGTACCTTAAGCTGGGCGTGGAGGAGGTGTGTTTTCCTCATTCATTATAAAATGAAATTTAACCATAGCTGGAACAATTTAGAGGTGGAGGTTCAGCTCGCTAATTTATTTAGGGGGCAGGCGGAAAGACCAGCCAGGCCCTCTGCCGCGAAAACCGTTCGATACCACAGGTCGGTGCTGTAACTGATCAACTCGGATGGTATTTTTAAAGGGGGAGAAATGCAGCCCGATACCGCATATCACAATCAATGAGACACTTGAAGATTCTGTTATTTTGAAGCCAGGACTCAATGGCTGATTAAAATGAAGCAGCAGATTCAGCTATTAGAAACTTGATACTTCGTCAAGGATTTCAGCTGGAATGTCATCTATCTGATACTTCAGCGAGTTTCTTTTGATACGAGATAGATGCTTGGCTCAGGAATGTGAAAATATAATTACTTGATAGGTGATCGGTTAGAGACAGGATGAAGCACATGAACTTTACTGAAGGATGCAAATTACACTTCTCACGTTATAGCAACGAAACAGCCCAGGGGAAATAGCCACCCTGAAAGCACCTGTCACTCACCCGAAATGCAATTGATCTGAAAACTTAATTTCAATTCTTTAGTCCTTGCCAAAAACATCGTACGTAGCGCGCTTCGTTGAAGTCAGAGCAAATCCCAGCGTGATTTTAAATTCTACTTGATTTTATGCGTAGTGAGAGCATGAAGCCAATTATGCATAAAACTGCTTCAAACGTTGGCGCACACTTGAAATACATCGTTTGCATATCAGGATTACAAGCAAAGTAAACAAAGTGTTATAACTATGTAACAATCGGTGCTGGATCTCGCAGTGATGGCAAACGGAGGGCTTCATTTTGTCGTCAATCAGAGTCTAGTCGCTCCAGCATTGCGCTGAGACATAGTTCATGGGCTGTTCAAGCTGTGCCATACACGTGGGAGTATTTCGTCGGGCAACAGTGTCATCCACGAATATTATTATGAATTGCTTATGTCAGCGTGATGCAATTCACCATGAAACCTCACTCTGCATAGATTTAAAGAGATGTAGTTGCTAATTTCTGCCACCTCTAAGCTAAATTTAGAATACGAAAAACGGACTCTAAAGCTGTAAAAAGAATTAAAAGACGTATCTGTTCAAGTCTGCCCTTGCTCCCAGTGCATCGAGAGATGTAGTTCAAGTGGCATTACTCGTGTAGTTCTGTTGCTGTGGATGCCGTTTAAAGTCAATGAGAACACAGTTCATTGTATCCAACAACGTAAGTTCAAGCAGCGCAGACATCATTAGTGATGAATCTCAGATGATTTGATTGTAACGTCTAGTTTTGGACCTCATGATCATATATAGTTGAGCATACTGACAACACACTTAGCATAGCACTCATAACACACCACGTGCAGTTAGGGTTTTACTTTCAAGCGAGTATAATGAACCAAATACGTGATTATGTGTTTTACACTGGTAGAGTATCAAAAGAAAAAGAACTCTGTACTGTCATGGTTCATTAGCATACTCATGGTCTGTAGTGACGTATGCACAGGAGACAATATTAGTAAATTCTTTTCAAACTATAGCGCACCGGAATTGTGCAACTACTCAGTCCATAGGTGTGTTCATAGTTGGTACCGTACGATAAGCATTTTCAGAAAATATTTGAAACTAGAGCAGAAGAGCAGGGCCGCCTCGCAGTAACGAACGCTAACAACGCCCGAGACGCAGCTCCAGAAAACTCGGTGAGTGATGCGCTCGCTGCCAGGTGTCCGAACGGAATTGATTCTCTTGTCGATTGAAGATCTCGCTAGAATTAGACACAGCCCGGTTGAATTTACAGCGATCGAGCATGGAAAATATTTTGATGTTTATGACTCGCAATTAAGAAGACCCTGTGAAGTGTTAAGTTCAGTAGAACTTTTGGAAGGAAACACGTTTGTCTTGCGAGCTTCTAAAGGGCTTACAGGTGATGACGCTTTCATCGCGGCGTTGGCCCAGATGTTTCCGACCCTCTTCTATCTCAGGATTACCTCTTCAGCAGCACTCAAGTCGACCCATTATAGTGCTAAGGTCTTTACAAGGACTTCACTGGGTGGATTTGTCGTCCAAGTTTAGAGACGACAGTATGTTGGCATCAGAGGGTCGGGACCCTTTTAGTAAGGATCAAGAATTTTAAGTTATCCCACCATAGGGACATGATTCATTGAAATAATCGACTTGCCGTAAGAATATGCATAGTTCTCAAGGTTTGCAATAGTTGAATAGTTATAGAAGTATTCTGGCGAAAAATTTAAAAGTCAAATTCAACGAATAATTGCGTACATCAGGAAGTTGGAGCAGCCTATACCAGCGGAAGTTCCGTTTCACCAAGAATTCTTGTCGATGTAAAGGAGTCTCGCTACTCCATACCTAAACGAATCAATGAGCCCCGAAGGGTTTATGTTCAATTAAGACTAGCCCTTAGCAAACTGTTAACACTATTCTCTCTGATTGGAATAGTTGAAAGGACTTTCGATATTGCAGAAGTTGCTCGCGTAACGAATGCAGAGAATTGGGAGTTAAGGGTGATGGGCGAGTTCTTGCACATCCATCCATATTCATTTCACTTCCTGGAATTTCTGTGCACGTGCACAACTGCATGAGGGGGTAAAGTTCTCGCTGAAGTGAAGGAAAACAACTCTTGCACTGAAGCTGACTAATGTTGATGTAGAATGTTCCGATAGCTACGACATGACAGAATGTTCATTCGCGCAGGGTAACGGACTCCGTATAGACACTTAAAATCTAATCACTTTCCACGGCATTCGTGCTTGATAGGAATCAAGCACGAATCATGTTACATTCTTCAGCTAATTTCAAAATTCAATATTTGTCAATCAATTTCATTAAAGAGCAAATGAAAAAAAATAAAAAAACAGAAAATGAACTAGCTTGAAAGCAAACAATACGGACCCTTTGAATCTCTGTTCAATTTAAACTATGCGTCTGTTGTGTGGTGCACTTGATTCAATTCGTTCTACTGTAATTTTTCCAGAGTCTTAGTTGACGATTAGGAGAGACTCACAACGCCAGTACTGAAACTTGCTCTAATTTCACTTTTTTCATACCTACCAAGGAATATCATTATTAGAATCCAACTTTCATATACAGTTCATTAGAGGCGCAGCAAGTCAATGCAACACATTCATGGACAGCGATCAGCAGGTATTGAAAATCGGGCTGCCAACGTACGATAGAACATGGAGAGTGTCGGAGTGCAGATCGAGACAGGGACTGGGAGGCTATTGACGGTATTCTTTTGAACCAAGTTCAGAGGCAACAGTTGAAAGGGATGCATGGAGCTTCAATAATTTAACGGGAAGAGTTCAGGAGGGTTCCAAAAATCCGATACGTTTACAATCATCCCGAATGCTGATGATCAAGAGGGGAACGTTGGTGAGAAGAACTCGGAAATTAAAAAGCTTCGAATCGAGTTCGAGAATTCCACGAAGGATGACATGAAGCTTCGACTGTTGAGTCCCATTGTTTTCAAGTTACGATAACCGAAATTGCAGAATCACCAACACCAATATAAAAAATAAGACGATCAAAATTTAAAAAAATCAAAACAATATTGAAAACAAGCAGTTCAGTTATGCTTTTTTGAATCATTCCAAAGAGAAATTAGCAGGTAGATATGAGGTCGTTAGACAAGATGATTTTTCAAAAAAAATAGCAGCCCGAGAGAATACGGTTCTGCCGTGCTGAGCATCACAGCCAGCAATGCATAATTTCCAAGCTTGTTCATTCTTTCACGCATCATCACGAACATAAGGCCCGAAGGGAGAAATGATAGGTCATAAGGTAATTCACGTCCTGGAGATGGCAAGAGACTTCTCACTTCAGTGAATGTGAATAATAAACTCAAACGCTGATCAGATCCAATTGGAATTCAATTATTCAATAACTGTTTTTTACATTCCAAGCATAATATAATTTGAGTATGCTGTCCTTTTATATTGGAGAGGGCACCACCGAAAATACTTCCATTATTATTCATCCAAATGTGATTTATTATGTTGAGAAACTACAGCGTAAACGCTACTGTACACCCAATAAATATTAAACATTCTTACCGTTGCCGTACAACTAAACTCATTTCAACCTGCAACTGATAGGATTCTATTTAATTTTTAGCTCAATATTTCAATGTTTAATAATTTTTACCCATCAAATAACTGTCAAAATAAGAGACCATTCATCAATCCAAACCTTAATGAAATAAAGTAGGATAGTTAAAATTGTCGTTAAACGTATGTTTACTGTCGAATTAAGTGCTCTACAGGAAATGGAAAAAAAGAGCTTATATTGGAATCAGACAAATGGAACCACTCCGGTTTCCAACGAGTAAGACTACAAGCTTTAAAATAAGTGTGGACGTCACGTTGAGTCTTCTGTAGTCGCGATTCTCACTTCATTAGCCTATTGTTGAGCGTGAAGTGATCAGCACCTCCAGTCAAACATTCCCTAAAAGTATCGTGTGATTCTTTGTACAGACCTGATGCAACTATAAACTTACAGTTGAAAGATTGGCTACAAAATAAAAAATGGAGTTGAACTTCTCAAAAATTACGGAAAATTAAACTACGCGGGGAAAGAAAACATTATCACAATCCCTTTAATACTTTTGCTATGGTGGATTTCTATGGAACTCATTAAAAAATGCACTTTACAGAAAATTACACTAACAATATATTAGTTAAGCTTGAAAAACACGAGGAAAATACTGAATCACAAAGCTGATGATATACCCTCAAAACACAGGAACAGTATCAGTAATCCTTATAAATATAAACACTATGAATTGTAGAGCATCATATGTGTCCCCTTTTCTCAGGCAGCCATTTAGATGATTAATTAGTACCACCAGTGCTTTATCAAATCCCATGCGTTACTACTTTTCAAATTGGAATGCAGGAACTGGTTCGTTAAGTTCGGTCCGTAAAGTACCTTCAAATTGCGAAAAGATAAGAATTTACAGAAATATAATTCAAACGATCATTAAAGTATGTATGGCTTTACCTGCATCGACGTAGACGAATCTCTTGTTGATTCTCGTAGGCAATAGGTGGAACTTGACTAATCTAAAAATATATAAAAGAAAGGATAGGAAATGCAGTTGAATGTTAAATAACTTTTGACCAGTTCGTGAGCACGGCGGAATCAAGTTCATGCGCGTTGCGATTCATCACCGAAATAATTTGTTTCCTTAGGCAACTTTTGCCCATTGTAAAAGTTTAAGGAGTTCTTTTGAGCGACGAGCTCGTATTTTTGAAGCCTAATGAAAAGTACAAGGGAAAGAAAGTTTTTTCATCTCGTCTAATAGACTACTGAACTGAACTGCTGTGAAGCAGAATGATTACGTTCATTATTCCCTTACTTCCTCAGAGTTGCACAGAGTTGCATTTTATATTCTTTGATGAATTTTCTGCTGTTGGTGAGGCTACGAAAATACCAAACGGCATCGTGCCAGAGAATCACCAGCCCTAGCAAGGTAAAGTTGCTTCATTGTTTACCATCTTGGCAGCGAGGCACTGTGAGCGTGCAGTTTCAGGCGTTCTCGCAGAGTTACCAAGAAAGTTATGATAGTGCGATAGTATCATTAGTTCACACAAATACCAGCAGTACGAAAGTCATAAAAGTTACTTTCTTTTTCTTAATAATTGCCTTTGGGGTTTCCAAAGTCTTCCTCGATGCAGTCGTTGGTCGGCCGGTGACAATGCGCCGTGGCTACATTGGCTGGCATAAATAAGGCCGCATCAGCCCTAGGAAAGTTTCGTGCAGACAACTCGGCTCGTAGGAAATGAGCGCCATCTCCCGGATATTGACCGCGGAAATACGAGAGCTAGAAAACGGCTCTTGATTTGGGCACGCTACGCTGTCGACTTCTAAGAATGAATTTCGGCGTCCAACACTGAGCGGGCATGAGACAGAGGCAGCCATAAAGGCGGCTTTGAATGCCGTCGTCTGAACGAACGGTAAAACACCGCGAGTCTGCCATGATGACCCACATACAGCGAGTTGCTGCGGTCTGAAGGCATTTTAGAAACACCAAAGAGTTCCATTTCCTAGGCCGTAAAACTTGATAGGCTTAATAGCGAAGAATATTTGTTGACAGATATTTAGCGCATAAAATTACGGTACTGTGGGCAGGATTTTAAGAAATAATTTGTTTACTATAAGTTTACTCTCAAAACTGGGATAATTAGTTGAAATTTTACTCATCACCTGCCTAATCTTGCTGAAGGCTTGTACATAGGCAGCCGTTCACGAGCAGTATAGAGCGACTGCCCAAAATTTCGTTGGGAGGACCTATGTTTCAACACTTACTTTTCATTAACAGGAAAAGTATCCCTGAATCCTCTACTTTTTCTTATTCGGGTGGTTCTCAAGTCTTTTGTTTTGTTGGACGCAGGCAGACTCCATCTATAAACTTTTTGTTTAAGTGATTCAGTTAGCGTGCTTTTTCGTAAAATTGTTTCGTAAAATTGTTTCGCAAATCATTTCTATAGCCATTTTCACCGAGCTCAGTGGGATTACCAAAACGATCTTCTGCAAATATGTTCCCTAACCTCGAAAAAGAAGAGCAGGTCACATGATAATTGAAATGATAAAAAAAATGATTCAAAATATTTCAAGAAAAGTTTATTTTTTTATCATAATAATGAAAATTGCTGGAGCTAAGAGGTTATACAAACATTAAGTTCTTCCGAAGCATCTTGTATAGTAGGGGGAGGGCACAAGTTCTGTAGTTGCCCATTTTAAAATGCATTTAATTTTGAACGTCTAGCAGGCCAACGTTCTTTAAATTTTTACAGATAACAAATTTTAGTTAAAGTGAATTTGTTAAACAAAGTATGGAACTTCACAAGGAAATGGCTTCATAATCACTAAAATCGTGCATGTTACGTGGCAAAGGTATTCAACCATTTCTGTGAAACAAGTTTGACACGGTAATTAGGGTATTTCGGTCAAATCGTATCGGAATTACTAATAGAACATTTTTAATATTTCAAGAAGAAAATAAACTTGATTCGGCTTGGAATGAGACGGTTAATCAAAGATGAGACGTCGTGGCGTACCGTCATCAAAAGGACGTCATGCCGAAAGTCAAAGGAGTCTCAGAACACACGGAAGCGAGCATTTCGGTTCCATACTCAAGGAATGTCAGACGAATTATTACGGAGATTAATGTGACTTACCAAAGCATTGGTTCCAATATTCATAAGTTTAACGAATATCGCTCAGCTGTTTACTTATTAAGGTCAGGAGCTTCCCGAAAATTCGCTTTTGATCGTGATGAGTTGCAAAGAGTTAAAAACTGACCTGGAAGCCTCCGCAACAGAACTGAGTAGATGAACTTTCAGTAAAAACCTTCACAACAATTGGATAAAATGTTTCTCACCCCGTAAAACTACTACGATGAGCAAAACTGTTTCAAGTCCTCTAAGCTTTGCAAAAGAACACAGAGAAAGAACGTATGCTTTGGAGACTGTTTGGTCTGATGAAATCAAGATTGAATTAATCGTAGTAACTCGTCTCGTCGTGTGTGGAGCGCACAAGGAACAGCTAATGAGAGACATAATACTAGCCCAACTGTGGAGCACGGAGGTGGCAGTATAATGGCTTGGGCTTGTTTCACTGCACATGGGACTGGTGGCCTTCATGTCGTTGAAGGAAAGATGAATGGGACCATGTACCTTCATATATTAGAGAAGAGACTCACTCCAAGTGGAAAGCGTTTATCCCATTCACACAAATGGTATCTCCAGCAAGGTAACGACCTTAAACACAGGATGAAATTAACATCAGAAAAGAACAAAATCAATGTTCTCCCGTAGCCAAGTCAATCTCTAGACCTCAGTCCTATCGAACATCTTTGGAAACATTGAAGAGGGTTCTAGATATCCGATAAATTTTGAAGAAAATACGTGTTGAAGAAATGAGTAGGCTTATGCATCGCCACAAGCTTGCGAACGCCTAATTCATCGCATGAGAACCGTCTCCGAGCAGTGATTGCCAAGAAAGGTTTTGCAACTGAATATTAAACACAAGAAACTGCTTTAGTGAAATACTTTTGCCCTGCGCCGTACATGTTTTGTGTGTATAAAATACCATATGCTGGTTAAAGAATAAATTTGTTCAATATTTTTACTCTACATTACAAAGTGGTATTTCTGTGAATATTGGCCACCAAGCTGATTATTATTATTATTGCTAGTATCGATAGCAGCACTTCAGTAACTCTGACAATCTCGCACACTAAGAGTAGGGACCATTCAGTATTGATGTAAGAGAACGGGGAATCTATGCAGAAGGTTTGTTTCCACATAAGATCCCCTGAGCATAGAAAAAGCAATTTAAGAAGGAAGAGGAAGAAAATATAAGAGTAATCAGCAAAAAAAGTAAGAAAACGAAAAAGTCAAAGTGGGCACTAAAGAGAGAAGTCCCGAAGTCCTATACAGGGTGTCCAAGAAAAAAGGAAACCCATTTCAAATTAGTTCATTTTAAAAAATACTAAAGTTAGAAGTTTTTTGAAAACACTGTTTTATATGTTCACTCTTTCT
>VOMN01102916.1:0-12615 GCA_014899125.1 Orchestia grillus
CGCGCTCAACCCTCAACAGCCGCATTCAACCCCCAACAGCCGCGCTCATCCAGGGCTGCTGGCTATAAGGTAGGTAGCTTGGGACACCCCTACAAGCTCTGATCTTTAAGAAAACAGTTAAAATTTTCTATGAATGAAAATAGCTGCTTACTTTATTGCTCATTTGTTTTATTGACTACGTTGAATTAAATATGGCTCATTCATTTCCCTCAGTTTCTTTTAAGGCATAAAATGAGGGACCTACAAATAAAATTGAAAAATCATTTGAGGGTTTTGAGATTTGGTGGAAAGTCCTCTACAGGCAACTAAAAGATGTGCCAACAAAACTAACCTAATGTACAATTGAGACTAATAAACATTCTGATCTTTGATAAGGGAATGTACCTTACACCTATTTTGTCGTATTGGCGAGATAGTGCCTCTTTGACATAAAAAATGTGGTTTTAAGTAGCAGGATAGTCAAAATAAATTAAATGCTGAAACTCACCCTGAAAATGGACGCCATCTGCATTGAGAGCGCCATGGGACCCTGGACGTTGTCCCGAAACCCGACCGGACCCAAGCCCACCATGAGGCGGACCTGCGCAGGGGTTTGGGGGTTGGCGACACGAGGGGGCAAATTTCACGGAGTCAGATTTGTTATGAAATATCAAAACATTTGAGGCGACTGAAAACGTTTTAAGCAATTAAGAATGCTATAAAAATAAGAAGAGGAACGTTTGAGTTCTTTAATATGATGGAGTGAATGAAATTCATGGTTTCAATATCCTCAAATTTAACTAGCTGAGTTGTCGCCTCCCATCACTTCCCTCACATGAGAGTCTTTGGGTAGCCTTAAGCTCTGTGGAGAAGTTAGACTAACTTATCTAATGAATATTCAAGTTATTTCAGACCACTAAAGTCTTCTAAAAAGAGGTTGATATTTTTGTCAGTAAATGCAGAGATAATGAATCCACAAAATAGGTAAACACTGCCGATGCATCCCCTCTAGATGGACTACCCCTCGGTATTGACACACGAGTCTGCACAGAGAGCGTGCAGACTAGACCCGTGAGAATGTGCAAAACCATTAATGAATGATTTTCTATCCAATTTTAATGATTTGATCGGCAACGCAGTATTAAGTGAAAACCAACACATTTGCTCCTCCCTTTTCAGTCCATCAAATTCCCGTGAACAACTGAAGCTTGTGCGCCAGCGAAGTACTCCGTTATTGATGAAGTGCTGGGGATGATAAATTTTACTCGGTACCGTGGGATTGATGGTGGCACATTTGACTTCTCGTGATGCCGTACTATTCGTACCATTGGCACGTAAAACTACCGATCGATCGATTATGAAATTCACTTGATGAAGATATGTTTCCAATCATTGCATAAAATCCATGAAACACTTGGAAGGTGCTATCTTCTTGATGAAGTCATAGTTAGGCGCAAAACTATTTATACCCTTGCCTTTTCGAGTATATTTTAACAAATCCGTCAATAGGCTACTTTTCTTGGCAATGTTTATGCTTAAAGTTTCGAAAGTGTTCTGGAATAACATGCAAAATGAAAGTTTTTGAAATCATTTGGTTGAAACAAATGAGGAACAATGATAATAAATGAAGTGTGTTCACATTTACCAGTACCCATCTCAATAGCTTATGGCGAAGCCGCTTTTAATAACTGCTTCCACACATTTTGTGTAGTCTATTACAATGTTCGCGCAGACAACAGAAATCTTGGACCACTCATATTTTACAATACTCCGATTTATCAAGATTGAAATGTGTTTTGGAATTGACATTTTTCTTAATAATATTCACAAATTTTCGACCGGACTGAGATCTGGGCTTTGGCTTGGCCACTGTAATACATTGACTTTATCGTCTTTCATTCATTTCTTAACAGATTTTTCAGCGTACTTGGGTGCTTGATCATATTAAAAACCATATCGGGATTGGATATCGAGAGCTTCGGCAAACTTTTACAAATTTTCACTACAGATTTTGATATATTTTTCTTGTTTCATGATTCTTTCAATCTTCACAATGATTCCGGTTCCATTGGACAGCATCCAGTTCTAAGCATCACAAAGACATAGGACTCCACGACCACGTTTCCCAGTTGGAAAAGTATTTGAATGCTTCGCCTTTTCTTTTTCCGACACAAGAAACGCCCCTGTGACCAAAATCTGTATTTTAGTCTCCTGTGACCAAAGAACTGATGACCAGAGGCGTGTCTCTTTATTATTATATTCTCTGGCTAAAGATAACAGAGTTTTTACGCGCCTAACCGTAATAAGAAGCGTTTTCCTGGGTCTGCATCCTTTCAGCCTCTATTTATTAAGCGTTCTTGACAATGTTAATCTCTGAATTTCTATTTCCCTCATACTGAAATTCTGTTACAACACTTTGCCTGCGATCTTCAGGTTTCAGTTACTTCTCAGACTTCTTGTATTGCCCATCGAGGTGGAGCTTCTCTGGGGACCTCAAATTGCTTAGCAATTGATTTGAAGCCACTACATTTCTTGAGCATCTACGAATTTCTGTCTCAACTCAACACTGACCTTTGTTTTAACCATGTTTGAACTGTGGCATATGTTCAAATGAGCAATTTCACGGATGCTAACGTTAAGAAACTAATTAAAACACCTGAATTAAATTCATCTATTATTCTGAAAATATTGTTTTGTTGTACTCAAGGTGTTTTACAGCAGGATATAAATATTGGGTAAGAATGAATTTGAACACTGTTCATTGGCTATTATTGTTGATTATTTTTTCAAATAAGTTCTCAAAAACTCGTTTTTCGTTTTATTCCAGAACACCTTCCGAACTTTTGGTATAAGCGTAGCTCAGAAAAGTATCCTATTGAAGGATTTACTCAAATGATATAAAAAATAATACAGGGGCATGTATGATTTTGGGCGTAACTGTAGACAATCGCCCCTCGCATAGAGCGCTAGATCAGTATATAAATAATCACACAAATAATCATACCATCTTCTTATCCGTATCTTTTCACACACTCTACTAGCTTTCTAGGGCCAGTGCCAAGCTCTTGTGCCTTTTGTTGTCTAAAAGTTAAATTATTTGGTTTTGAACCATAAAATTTGGCCAAAACGTTAGCATTTATGAAATGGGGATATGTGCAATTTATAATTACTAATATTATTTTTGTTAGTTTAATTTCTCCTATCTGCATCAAATGTGTCAAAGAGAGAAGAGAAGAAGGGACAGTCTAGTATGGATTGTAGAAAACGTGGTATCGATGCAGAAGTGTGTTCCCACACCAGGTTACCTGCGTATAGATACAGCAAGTTAAGAGGGAAGAAGAAGAAAAAAAGATAAAGAAGAAAGAGCAAAAAAGGTGTAAAAATTTGAAGAAGCAAAGTGAGCACGAAAGATGCAAGTCCCGAAGGCTTATCTATAGCTAAGGTAACCTAACAGTGCTCCTCCATGGTCACCAGTGCCCATAGCATAGGATATACAAACCTAACCAACCTCATCCTAATGCGTATCCTACTCCTAAGCCCCCTGAGGGGATAGGTCCAGCTTTTGAATCAGTTCTGCACGTCAGGAAACAAACTAGAGCAACGCCATTCCTTGAAGAGCTTGACATGTTTTTGTGCCTCGTAAGTTTTCAGGCAAAGCGAGTAGCCGTAAGTGACTTAACGCTCCGGGGAGGGCCTGATCCACGGAAGGATGAGTGAGGCCCCCACATGGCGCAGCTGCAGAGCCCGTCGCCAGCTGGGCAGTTAATGACACAGAGCAGGCAAAAATTATGTCTAAATTAACTGATGGGGAATATGTGAGAGATATAGCTGTTACTTTGAGGGGTGATGTCCGTACAGTGAAGAAGTATCTCAGTAATCTTGAAGTCAAGGCCGAAAGGAAAGCCAAGGGAAAAGGCAGGATCCTAGCGAAACGGGATTTGTATAGAGTGAAACAGGAAGTAAGCGGAGGCCCTCACTCAACGAGCAAGAATGTCCTTGGGAATAATGAACTGTTCCAAGTATCGAAAACGACTCGATTTTTAGAGCTGAGAAGTTATGCAAGACAAGTTATGCCCGATACTAGACCTCCGCTGAAGTGAATTCATAAAGCCTCTCCACTTGAATGGGCAAGAACATACATGAAATAGGAGTTTAGCACGTCTTCTTCGCTGATGTGATGCAAGCTACCGTCGACCGACCTGACGGGAGGACGAAAGTTTGAGTTACAGAAGGGGCTTCCTGCTCCTGTCTTTGTCGTCACCAAGGAGAAAGAGACATTATGGTATGGGCAAGAATTGTTGGCACTTAGTGGATCCTTTTAGCATCCCTGAAGGTATAAAACTGACTGTAACTGCTGACGTTGACTTGCTGAAGCAGATGGTTGTTCCGTGGTTCCGGAGGAGGTCTCCCTCCGACAAAGAGAAGCCCGTTTTCATACATGACAATGCTCCGTGACATGCTGTAAAGGTTAAAGTAAAATATTTGAAGCCTTTTGGGTCCAGAGATGGCCGCCTGATGAAATAGCCAGCTTTTTCTCCTGACCTGAACTCTATTAAGAACCTGGGGCAACTGCGTAAGCGACGTTTTTATCAGTTGGGACGTCAAATTTTAATCAAGGATTCACTTTGAAGTGAACTTGAAACTTGTGCTGCTAAGGTATTGCTGCAAATGAAATTAAAAATTTGACGAAATCCACGGACAACTGTCTCCTGACAATTGTTGAAGCTCGTGGAAACTACATTTGTCATGAATGTTTCCCGTAAACTCTGTTAAAGAGTATGTGTATTAACATGTCTGTAATTGCCATACCTTATTTCAGTCTCCTTAGTAGAGCATGAAGTTGTGAAAATTCCTGTATCATATAAACTTTTAATGCCGGTGCACAAAATAGGGGCATAGTTAAGATTCAACTAAATTAAATACCTTTTAAAAACCCTCCTTAATTGTCATTGGACTGATCAATGTGAAAGTTTTACGTTACAGTTAAAACCTTCAATAGAAGCAGCTGTCAAAATTTGGTAATGATCAATACATTTTTTAGTCAATGGTTAGAAAAAACTATCATGCACAAAAGCTTGGCACCGGGTGTAGTAGAACCCGCTATATGAGAAAATGAATGTAAATCGATTATTTGCTGAAACCAATCTAGCGCTTTATACTGGACGACTATACAGTGGTTGATGGTGCGTGATTCTAGACGTCATACTCTCTTAGATGCAATAAAAATACGACTATCTCATACAATGAACCTTGGTGACAATACTCCGTGGAGTTGAGGCTGACATGTAGAAGGCGAGTGTACCGAGGGAGTGGCCGATGTAAAAAACCTTGTCCACGCCGGTTGTCTTCCTAACGTGTTGCACCATAGCAGGTATGTCGATGTTAGCTATTTCGTCCAGACTGTGTGATAGAGAAATAGAAGTTGAACTTCGTATTACTCCAAAGTAATAGTGGTAAAAAAATATAAATAGTTTTAAAAAGTAAAGCACATCTACGCAAGAGAAAGTTTGGCGTACATTTGACTCTGATTTTTAATTTGAAAAGTAAATGATAAAAATCAATGCATCGATAATAAAAGTGATACTAGATTCATTGCAGATATCCTAGTGAAAGAACAAAGTGGTGTATTATTAAAATTTTGTAGTACTCTAACGTTGAAATTTTCTAATTTAAAAAAAAATATTTTGTGTGAATAAAACATTTTAAATGCTGATGCTTTGAGGCATTCTGCTTACCTGGCATATATATACGTAAACAATTGTACGAGCAGTCCTCTCCATTGCCTTCAGTTTATATCTTATAAACTGGAAACCCAAGTATAGCTGGTAAGAACTTCTTATAGTATCTAATTGATCACGTCTTCCAGTAACTTTACGTAGAGAACTGAACTATTTACGACGGAAAACAGGAGCTTGCACACCAATGCTGATTTTCTGTAATGCTTATCTGTAATGAATTATCTTACAATTTTAATAAAACAGAGCGCATCATCAAAGATGTTGGCTTTGTGATTCTCTATGAATTTTAATCAGAGTACTTGTTTATCCACTTAATTTTATTCCAAAGAGACATTTTGAAACATAACTGCACATTTCAACATACGCTACCCGCGCACCCCAGCTCTCCAGTCGCAAGACAATTCTCAAGGCGGGTTACCTGAAGTGCCAAAATTTGGAGTCCTTGTCTGGGTTGAGTGTCGTGTGGTTCCTGCTGTAGGTGTTGCCCCGGAAGTCGCCCAGCCACACGTCGTAGCCCTCGTCAGCCAGCAGCAGTCCTGTAATGGCTAGATTGTCGGCAATGATTCGTGATTCAAGGTATGCAGCGTGGCATTGGAGAGGTGGTCTACCTACAATCACACCTGCACACCTTTCGTTAACTCTAACCAGAGTGGCCTTACACCTCTAGGCCTAATGTCCTTTACACACATTGTCTTCTCGCCTCTACGTACAGTGTTTTCTACACGCAGTGTCTTCACGTTTCTACGTACAGTGTTTTCTACACGCAGTGTCTTCACGTCTCTACGTACAGTGTTTTCTACACGCAGTGTCTTCACATCTCTATGAGGTGAACACTACACACAGTATATTCTCACCTATAAATTTAGTGTCTTCTAGAAAGTTTCTTCTTACTTCCATATGCATGACTTAGGAATTCAAAATCGTTCCATGACTAAAGGAATAATAGATTTTTTAAGGTGCTATTTCTGATGTACGTAATGTTTCCCTCGGGGGTATTTTGCCCCAGATGACAACTAGCATCAGGATTCAATAACTTTAATGACTATGTCCAAAAGCAGTGTAGCCTTACCCTGAAGAAAGAGAGTCATAACTTTATGTGGAAACATATGCAATTTTTAAGCGCATATGTTTTTTCAAGCCTAAGCCAGTAAACTATTTTCTCAATTTTATCTTCATAATATCGAAGAGTGAGATTAGATTATTAGTTAAAAGCTCCCGACTCACATGACCTGTGATCTAAAGAGAGCAAAGAGAAGAAGCGACCATTTAGTGTGGACTGAAAAAAACATGGAATCTATGTACGTGTGTGTTTCCACACCAGATTCCCTGCGCATAGAAACAGCAAGTTAAGACGGAAGAGGAAGATAATATGACGAGTAGTCAGAGAAGAAGGCACACAAATGGAAAGTAGCAAAGACGGCTCGAAAATTAAAACTCCTGAAGACCTAGCTGAAGCTAAGGTAACCTAACAATATCCCCTTGGGGAAGAGGATGAGAACTCGTTGAGGTACAATGGCTCGCAAAATAACTAAACAGCGAAGTGTTCCATACCCCGTGGACAAAACAAAAATTATCACTCGAATTATTTAAGAAGTTCAGTACTTGAAGAGCAAAACTTGTAAGTTTGTCATCACAAGAATGGCCTACCCAGAGCATTGTTGCGACCAGACATAACATAGTCAGCGGAGGAGCAGGCAGCGCAGTGGGCCAAGAAAACTACATTAGGGTTTGCGGTGGAGTTGGTGGGTGCCACAGGGCTCCGTCGCGGGCCCGGGATTCGCGTGAGAGCCAGAATGTATCCATCGGTGGTGGTGGTCCAGTGCCTCTCCACGGGGTATCCATAACGTTGGATAATTTCCCACTGAAGCACAAATGATATCATATACATGCGCATATATATATATATATATATATATGTATGTGTAATATGAATATTGACCCTTAAGACAGCAATTAAGATTCAACTTACAGCATATTTACGCTGTAAGTGGATTATAAAAGAATACAGTGAGGTGCAACAAGTATTTATACAGTTCAAAATTTCATTCAACAGTAGTTTCTAAAGAAATAATAACCAAAAATATACCCTGATGCACATCGCTGAACATTGTAATTATATTTCTTTAAAGAACCAAATTAGTGAGTCACCAATAATATATAGTGTGAAAAGGTATTTGGACCTTCAAAACCAGTTTTAGATATAATTTATGAAAATTTCGAGAGCTGTTTGTACTAGAAACTTCAAATAAACCTGCATGGTGAGTCATGGAAGGTTATCAGGAGATTTTAGGGTTAGTTTTTCATCACTGGCCTCAGAGTATTCCAAGGTGTCAAACCTTGGGGCTTTCTAAAGATGTGAAAGGTAATCGTATTATTATTTTTGCGCACGCTGCAGAAATGAGCTTTCTAACTATTTCTTAAAACGTAAATTTAGATCTCGAAAAAAAGTTCCCGAAACATTACGTGAAGTTGAAACTCGTCTGTTTGTGACGGTAAGTGAACTTCAAAATGATCATAGAGCTGTTGGAGCACATGTCTATAAAAGAACTATTGGTAATGAGTTTCAGCGGCAAGAACTGAAATCACGATTTCTTCGTAAGAAGCAAACTTGGAGCACGATGATGATTTTTTAACCAAATTTCGTATTCTGATGAAAGCCATGATAGCGTTTCATAACCATAATGATATCAATCATGTTTGGAAAAAAGATGGAACAATCTACACCCTCAGAAGAACACTATTGCACTTGGGAAACATGGTGGCGGGAACATAATTGTACTAGTTGCTTAGGAATTAAGAGTACAGGATGATTGGAAACATTTTAAGGAACTATACATGAAGCTAAATATTGTAAAATTTTATGAGATAGTTTGAAATAATAGGCTGAGAAGCTAATCTTGAATTTGAACAGGACAATAATCCCAAGCATGCAACTAAGGTAATTCGTGAATAGTTCCAAAGTAAAAATATCAAGAAATTGACATGATTTGGTCAATCATTTGATTTAAATTCGCCTGAAAGTTCATGGAGAAAACTCAAAAGTCAGATGTACGCAAGACGGCTGACGAACCTCAACAAATTGAAGGTGTTTCTTATGAAGAATGGGCTAACATTCTTATCAAATTTGGGCAGAATTCAGAAAAACCCTTACAGAAATCGTCTATGAACTGTAATTGGAAATAAAGCGCTGCAATTAAACATTAAATATATTTCTTCCAAGTGCTCAAATGCTTTTTTACTACTTATTTGGTTATACTGCTTTCTCCCACCAGCGATAATAGCTAGGTAATAAAAATAAAGATTTCTAAATATCTTATTTATCAATTTCTGACTCTTTCCAGAAAATCTGGCACGTTATGTCAACATCGTTGTGAAAGCTTACGTTGGGTTGCTCATCGTTAATCGCTGTCACTCTCGCTTTTTCAGTTTTCCGAGTGCCCGGCAAAAATAACTTTCCATCTTCACAACAATAGTAGCGTTGAATAAGCTCTAACTGACAATGAAAAGCAAATTTTAATAAACAAACTGCTGAAAGAAACTCGCCTGATGACATTGCTCATGAAATAGGTCGTCATGCTGACAGTCGAAAGATTCCAGAAGGACCGATCACCAAAGAAGACATGATCAGATGCTGGAACTTTCAAGACTATCACGGACAGGGATTTGAGGAATACTGGGCATCAGCTTCGTAAAGAAAAAAAAAAGAAGAAAGAAAAATAGTTTATTCCAAACTTGGTCACATAAAAAGTATATACCTTTTGGTTTTCCAGTTAGTAAAATTACAGCCTTAAAGGTCTAAAAGACCAGGACAAACGAGTAAATTGTTTTTACCTCAGCTGGTCGTCCTGACGTACCGAAATCCACAAGGAGGACCATGTTCGGCATCACAGTTTTAGGGCAAGTTCAGCAGAACACGCCCTTCTTACGACGAAACCATAATGTTTGAGGATGGCATGGGCAAGGAACTATTAGAGGATGGACATGAATCTTTTTTTCACGGACGAAATTCAATTGACCCTTTATGGACCTAACGACCTAGATATATATGGTTGGTGTGTTTCGGGAAAGAGCGTCTATAGCATTTGAGGCCTTAACAACAGGGTTGAGGAGTCATGATAAAGGTAGGCATCACAGAGGATAGACTTTTTGATCCTACCAAATTATCCAAGGAAGTCGAGGTAACATCTGCTGCCGGTTACAACCTCCTGAAAGAAACCGAGAAACCAATGACATGCCTCCTTGGCAACTACGGGATTTTGCTTTTATACAAGTTTCCTCCCGCTTCGCTCGTGCCACCCATGCATTCTTATCGAGTTTGGTTATCGAAAGTTAAAAATCGATGATCAGGCAGCCTTGTTTTCCCTATTTTAAGCTCGATCGAAAACTTTTGGTATGTCATCAAACGAAACTTGTACAAACGAACTTCGATTTTCATCGAAAATAGCCCCATAAAAACCATTAATACTGCGTCCAGAGCAGTCGTACGACACTCAAGAAATTGGCTTACGGTGTGAATACGAGACTTTTTGGTGCAATAAAACTCCATGGCGCTCACAGGGGTTAAAAATAAAGTTATTAAAAAAGGCAGTTGTGTTATTGCAATAATTTGTTAAATATACTCTGAATTCATTTTTACTATATGTTTATTTCATATTTACCCCAACAAAACCAAAACTTTAGCTGGTTTCATTGAAAAGCTACTACCTCATGTCGATCGTAAAAATGATTTCAATAAATATGCTTCCTTTTTAAGTACTAACTTTTGCATGAAGACTCAATTTTTGATAACGGTATGGCCATAACGCGCTAAATTTTCACTATTTTTTCAGAAATTGATTTAAAGGAAGTCGAGAAATAGTTACTTTTATTCCAAAGCTATTATCGCAGGTTTAAGTGTATATCGATTCAGTATGCGCAACAAATCTTCTATTTTCGGTATTAAGTTACAGCGTCAGTTGGTGTTATCCATAGTAACTTTTCGGTCGCGGCATGGATAATTATGCAGATATTTGACGCTTCTGCTCAGGTATTGCCCCCGCACAGTTGATCATCGACTGATGGTAAGAAAGACTGCGTAAATGTTTATTTTGTGTTTTCTTAGGCATGCATCTTCAGTAATTGCCTTAAAGTAATTTTTTCCCGTCCAAATACTTATTTTACCTCACTAGAAGAACATGTTTTGACCGGACTTAAATTCATCCCATGAAACGGAATAAATCTATACTCAACATAACCACTGCAGTAATTTGCAGGTGGATACAAACGAAAAGATTTAAGAGCTTTAAAACCTAATTTCGTTGATGCTAAGAATATTAATAGAAGTAAATGAAAATCTCAGGCTCCCGCTTTTAAATATCGTTCGTTAGAGTAAAGAAAATAGATTATGAGAGGTAGTGTTATAAGGATGTTGTATGGAAGGGACACCAAGAATCGTCCATTAGATTGTAGTCCGCTCACCGTCGGGAAGATCAAGTCGCTGACATCGTTGGCGAAGCTCGTCAGAGTTCGACGCTTTCTCACATCTTCACTCATGGTTCGGTCCAAATTATGGACCACCCAGTCCGAGTAATTTTTCACACCAATGTCCTGCTTGTGGGGATCTTCACGAAATCGTAGACTTTTTCCCCAAAGAAGCTGTAGTTGGGCGGAGTCTCGAAGATCCCGTTGTGCAGGGTTTTCCAACTCATTATGAGGTTTCCGTATGCTTACCGTAGAGAATTTTTTCAGCGTATTCATTGACCGAGTCTGTTCCTCTTGTCTGCCAACACTGAAGTCCTCATCAAGCATTTCTTGAATAGGTTTGATGTTTTTACTGCTAACGTATGATAGTTTTTTATATGGTAAGGGAAGATTTAAAGAGTTGTCAAGTATGGTACGATGGTCATTTGGTTTAATAACCGTCATTTGTGACGCATTGTACTTTGAGAGAAAATTTTCTCGATGCCGTGTATTTACATGATTTTCTTGAGCGTTCACTGCAAACAGCCAACTTAGAGCTAAAATTACAACTTTTCCCCTGAGAATCATCCTCGTGTAATGATAAGGGATTTTATTTTCTGTATTAAGGAATGCTTCAAGATAATTAGAAAAAACGAATTATTATTCATACATAATTGATCATTATTTAAATAAACATATTTGCAACCCACATTAAACTTTCATTGTTCCATGCCTCTATAACAGTTCTTAATAGTAATTTGTCAATTGCTTCTAAAAATGTTCCCATGAACCGGGAGAATTCCAGTGTTGAAATAATCAACAAAGACGCACGTGGACGTACGTGGCGAGAGCTGGTGGGAGTAATTATACATAAATACCATTTGTGCCACTTGGGCTTGACGTAGCCAAGTACTATCAGGCATGACGTAGCAAAACACCACTCGAATCAAAGAGCAAAACACCACTCGAATCAAAGAGNACACCACTTGAATCAAAGAGCAAAACACCACTTGAATCAAAGAGCAAACTACCACTTGAATCAAAGAGCAAACTACCACTTGAATCAAAACAAACAGTAAAACGCCACTTGAATCATAACAAACAGCAAAACGCAACTCGAATCAAACAGGAAAATACCACTTGGATAAATTGTAGATGTTTCGGCCTTCACGCTTAAGCCACGACGGGGTGCCGCCGCTTTCTGAGCATGGTGTGCCTTTGCAGATCCGCGAGCTGTTAAATGAGGCCGTTCCCCTCAGCTGCTTGGTGATAGTAAGGCAGGAGAGGCCTATCGGGGATTGTTTGTAGAAAGTGATCCAGCTTCGTCTTGAAGATGTCCAGGGAACCATCGAATTCTCTCAGATATTTTGGCAGAGTTGAAGAGTCTGGGTTCCATTACGGAGAAAGACTGCTCATGTCTAGTCTGAACGCTGCCAGCCGCCCTCGCATTGAACGTCGG
>VOMN01102924.1:0-12674 GCA_014899125.1 Orchestia grillus
AAGCAAATGAAGTTAGTGATTACGCTTTTAAAATTCCGATGGCAAAATGAGCAAATAACTACTCCTACTTTTTGCATTACAGTTCCTAAACTATCAAAACAGCTAAAAAGAATGATTTCATTCGCAAAATTAAACATTTCACGCTTCAAAATGAGACTACGTTCAAGTATCTACGATCAATATTTAATGAGGAATAAATATGTGAAAATCCTAACACTTTTTTGCAAAGCACCGTGTATATCTGCCACCTTCTAGCATTGAGGGACTTCAGCTTGTGGTACTGTGGAAATTGTGTGTTCTTTTGCTGGTGTCATCGGGCCATATTTTTTGGCACCAAGGTCTGAATGATAACGTTTGGGAGGCAGAATTATGAGTCACACTCTAGTATAGGATGTCCCTTCCTGAAAATTGATATATGTTTTAGGTTTGTTTTTGAATTTAACGAATTCTTTGCCGGCCTTCACTTCGACAGTGAGTTTCGATCTTGCATCTGGCTTAAATAGTAAGGAAACTTTGGATAAATATTCGGATTCAAATAATTCACAATAACTGGTATCGAGGTTTTCCGGAAGTGTTCAATTACATGAAGCAATGATTCATCAAAAAAGTCTTACCAATTTACAGGTACTCGAGTTGTGAAATCATTCTTGGGTTTATTAAGTAGCTTATGCAAGTTGAACGAATTCAAACTAACCTCCTTCTCATGATTTGCCTTATACTTCGTATGTAGTTATGAGCCAATCTGTTTAAAAATCATCAATTTCTACGCATTTAAAATTTTTTACGTGATTTTTTCGGTTATTTCATATGTTATTCAACGGCATTACACGAATGAATCTTTTGTGAAAACAAAAAACACCACACCAACAGTGGGCCACAGCACCACACCAACAGTCGGCCACAACACCACACTAATAGTGGACCACAACACCACACCAACAGTGGGCCACAGCACCACACCAACAGTGGACCACAACACCACGCCAACAGTGGGCCACAACACCACACCAACAGTGGGCCCCAACACCACACCAACAGTGGGCCCCAACACCACACCAACAGTGGGCCACAGCACCACACCAATGATAACTCTCACTCGAGAGTGCTTAAAGAAGGAACTATCACAGCATTAGCCGTGAAATTTCGGGAATTCAATAGCGTGATTTATGAACGTAAAAAATCAGTCATTTTCTAAAATGTTTCACTGATAAACAGAATTCGAATGACATTCAAATTATTTCCTACAATAGCGAGAAATTTGTTTATTACTGGATTCATTTTTAAATGCCCGGTGTCAATACGCTATTAGGAAAACGGGTATAAGCAACAAAAATTAAACGGTCGCAAGCAAAACAAATTATGTTATAGCAACGTCTACCAAGGAATCACTAGACACAAAGTCTGGAACAAATATAATGTAATACATCAGGACATGCAAAAAGTGGGATTCAAGTTAATTACAATATGAGTAATGTTGATCCTGTAACATAAAATAAAACAATTTAAGACACAAGGATCGGAACATCAGGTAAATAAGAATCTCAAACTTACAACATTCTTGGATATATTTAGTGATACGTTCTTAGTAACACACGGGTAAACTGTGAAACTTTTTTGAGGATATTTTTTAAAAATTTGCTGGTTCTTACAACCCCAACCAGCGCAATATAAATACATCCCTATTTCCCGTATTTTCCATTGAAGGGGCAATCACCAAGGACAATTTCAGTTTTGGCCGGACTTGCGGTTGGAGCTTATTCAACCGCAAGCTCGGACAGGCATAAAATTGTGTATACTCATCATCCCTTCAGTTGCAAATACAAGAAAACATATAAAAAGACGTCCTCTGTTCCAAACAAAACATACACCCTTATGTTAACGAATCCAGTAAGAAAATGGCAGACAACGATCGAAGTTTTCAGACTTCGCTTCCCTCTATATTGTTGCATGAAACTCATATAATGCAACGAAGATGGTTATTTTAAAAAGAAAAAAGTAGCTAGGCGGAGCAACGTAAATAGAGTTTTAACATGTATAAAATGATATATTGTCCATATTTACACAGGACTGTACATTTATACTATACGGTATGATCATTGCCTTTTTTGTTCATTATTGAGATATTTCAATTGAATGGGCTTCTCTTCGATAAATACTAGATAATATTACATTTATATATTCAGTATATTTATAAACCACTTGTTTCTTAGGTTGAACAGACTTGTATGAATCTATAAAATGAGTTAATGTAATTAAGCATGATGCACCTCAATTAAATATGGTTATTCCTAACATTCAGTTATCATTTTCTGCAACAAGCTTGCTTCATTGCAGTGGTCTCATAGCTGCCGAGGATATCGGAAGGCACAACAGCAGCCGTGCAGGCGCCACGCGACATTCCACCGTAACCTGCTAAGACCCTATTGTACGTGAGAGTGCCGTCGAGAGAAATGATGAAATTTTTAACACTTTGACCAAGATTCTCCATGCAGGAAACTTTTCAGGTCGACAAATGTCTCCATTGTGAATGTAAAAATGAAGAATTTTGTTTTCAGAAATTTGGTTATCCTTTCAATTATCCTTCTAATCCAAACTAGCCTATTTGAGTTATGAATATAAATTTCATGAAAACTGAAAAATTTACTTTTATATATGTAAGTGCTTTGGCTTTTGATTAGTTTAGATGATCGCGTGTACCATATATGACCTCCTTCTGAGGCAAAGTGATAAATACTGTTGTCAAGCATGGGGCCGGCATGGCCTCGCGGAACATTAGAGAACCTTATTTGACTGCAAGTGAGGCGGCAGTTAGACCTATGACTGTTTAGACAGTCTATATTCCATCACTATGAGACGAACAGATTCTCGACAAACGAGCTTAGCTGTGAGAGATGCTCGGTTTTTTAAGGTGTTTATTTGAATACATATGAAAATTGAAGACTTAGATTGTGTTGATTAGTACATAAGCTATTCACTGATGAGTCATTGCCTGTGGAAACGGTGAGATCAAACAGACATTTATAAAATTGTTATTTAGTGTTTGGTACGCAGGCACCCCGGCAGATCAAGACCCAATTAAAAATTGCACCGAAACATCGCGGGTGATCACGGCAGTAAGGCCCGTGACAGGTTAGATCGCTGCAGCAATTCAGGAGAAGGGCTAGCGTCCCTGTGATTGTGCAAAACAACTCAAATCCACGGCACACATAATATATGCGGCCTAAATCGTTGATAGAGAATTGCATAGCGCTGAGACTTCGCAGGGCAGCCCCGCCAGTCCTGCGTGTCGTCAGTTTACGGCAGGCCCGAGCAGGAGTTGCTGGTACCGGCCCGCACGTCAGGGTGTTGGCGCAGCTTCGCCGGCGATGCCTGGCAGAAATTCGTTATTTCCATGCCACCGCTACGCAGTTTCAGGCCTTGCACCTTCACGAATAAGGAAGCCGCGAATCATTCGTGGCCTTCCCCAATACCGAGTGCAATTTTTTACTGGGGAGTTGCCCTGGGTGATTTTTCTTTTCGTTTTGTATTGATACTATTATACGAGCAGTTCTATGAATAGTACTTCATGATTGATTTTCATGTTTTTTAATTATCTACTCAAAATTAGTGCCGCGCTGCTAAATTTCTACTCTAAAAAAGTAGATACATCCTCGTAATATCGGGGATCCCTAGCATAACAATTAACCGCCTTCTCATAATGATTGATTTTGCTTTGTAGGTTGTGGATTAATATGACTTCACGGCAGGATTGTCTATGAGTGACTTGTTATCACTTTAACACAAGAACAATTAAAGACCGTCTCTAGTTACTCACGGGGAAACTTGTAGTTAACGACAAATGAACTAGCTAATGAATGATTAATGAAGCTAAATGAACAAATCGCACAAGCTATTCAGCGAGCTATTCCTGTGAAGCGGCTGAGGTCAGCAATAAACCATCTTCGACACTCTTATGAGGTTAGACTCATATAAATACCTGCCAATAGATGAAATAAACGATAAAATAGAGTGGCCCTTTGTACATGGCACGATCACAATCGCAAGACCATAAGCTTAGGATATAAACTGTAAACAAAAAACTTTATTGTTGCAAACTAGCTAAAACAAATCTAAAGAGCTTCTATTATACAAATGTGTTAGCGACAAATAAGTCTGAAAAAATTAATACAAATAATTTGTACTTATATCAAACGAACATTGAAGATAAACATAGAAACGGAAATTCTAATTTTCAACCGAAAAAAGTACTACTCAATAATCGGAACAAAAACGGTATGACATCGATCATCAGTAAAACAATGTAGATATTAGTCAAAATCACACCACACTGCAAACCATTATCACTGACACCCTGTATGAGTTGCCGCCAAAATGTATCGTTTCCAAGAATTCCAACTTCCTTGAAGACGCCGACTGCATTCATGACGGTACAAAAGCTGTGAAATTTTTATACCTTGAGTTCCGTTTAGCCTTCGGTAAAATTCCACACGAAGGGTACATGGTCACAGTAAGAGCCAACGGCATGCAACATGACTACACTTTATGGGGGGAAATCGATTCACTGATCACACTCACCGAGTGACGACGCGTCACGAGCAATCTTGGGATTGGACTTCTGAAGCGTCAGGAGTTCCCAAACGCACGTTTTAAGCCAGCCAACTGTTCCCATCATCTGCATCAACGACTGCTCCAGTGTAGTGAAGCCTGGGAACTTAGCTTCAATATTGACAATTTTTCACTTTGTTCATTGGAGACAACAATCGACGTCTCCAACGTTCAATGAATACCAGGCAACATTGAGTATTAGATATACATAACAGAAATGCCGTTATACATATCTGTTGTAGCTTCGTTCCTTCATATTCCTTGCACTCGAAGTCACAATTTTACAATTCGAACATAGCGACATTCAGATGTTCAATCACGAACAATGAAATCGAAACAGTATGATTTCTCTATGATCCTATAAGGGTTATCGTAATTTGAAACTAGTGTTGGGATGCATAAAAAATAATTACGTGATACAGCAACAGCATTCGAACATTTGACATTTTTCAATACTGTAGTTTTCCAGTTTTGGGCTATGATTTATCCTCGATGCAGTAGGAAATAGTTATGTGCATACGTACGAGTATAAATCGGTCAAACAGTCACGTCTTCTTTAGCAGACACGGGCTAGCATGTCGCAGAGCATATTGTAATTTAGGTGCACATACATATAATCGACAAAGAAGCAAGGAATTCATCACTGGCTTAAAATGAATGGAGAGACTATTGAGGCATACATTTATAAAGTGATTCAATCGATTCCTGCAAATTTTCCGTAATGAACAACGCATTATAACCATTGCTCTGTGGAACGACTTTTTAACAACGTAATTACAACAATTACTTTAGCACTTTGGAACATTTGTTAATGCCTTCATCTTATGATTGCGAATTTAGCTGTACTTACGCTACGCCTGAAAAGTTTCTCTGAATTTTGACGTATACTGCAATAATCAAAATGTCGAGACGACAACTCTGATGAGGTGCAGCGGCTGCTACGTAATATCTGATTAACACCAACGCCGTCGTAATTACCTCCCCTTTGTCAGCGGTTTTCAGTTTTTCAGCCTCACATACGCTCAGGATTAGGAACAGTACTCTGAACCCGTGGGTGAAATTACTGCGTTCATGAGTGAACGCGTTCTGAATTAAGAAATCGGATGGAAGTGCACGAAATAAAGTGTTATGTCGGCAAGCGGCTTAGATGTAAACTGATGTGTTAATTGCAACGTAAGTGAAGTGTTCTGAAAATGAACAGGCTGCAGAATTTCTTTATCATGTACAGCGTGGTTCACGCAAATAGACCAAGTCATTTTCATTCAATGAAATACCTTTCCCTCCCCGGGGACTAACATTTTAGTCCAAACAAATAAATCTATTGAACTGATGGAAACATCGGTGTACATTTCATGTTTAATTTCATGGCTACAGTAACGCTTGATTTCGCTGTTAAATGCATTTTGGGTGAACCACGCTTATAGTTAGTGTAGCTAAATATTACTATGGGATGTGCTTAAAAGACCCTACAGATTTTGAAGAGGCGATATTCTTCAAGGGAAATGACAAAAGGTCATCTTCTATAATTGTTACTGTTTTAGGTTTCACGTTAAGACAGTTTAAAGGTCTTTGAACTCAACAAGGAAGAAGCGTTCTGATGAAGATAAAATGAAGGCTTGGGCAAATCGAGATCCAAATGAAATAAAGCAGCATCTGGTGAAACATCCTAATTGTACAAGTAAAAACATGCTGCAAAACTGCTGTTAAAAATTTGTTAAAATCAACTCTTAATCCTGTTCTTGGTTGAATGGCCACGGTTAGATCTCTCGAAAAAAACTTCATTGATTTCAAGGCATATTATGTCAAGGCTTCAATGGGGAAAAGTTTATATGAAGCAAGATCAGAAGTATGTACTGAGGAGACAAGAACTACTCTGGATGTATCTGATGGATAGTCCAAAAGGCTGGGTAGGAACTGGTGCCAAAATACATCACCGATTTCGGGGCCATCAAGGGGGAAGTGGTGTGGTGTTGTGGGCTGTAATAATAGACGACCATCTTATTGGCCCCGAAATGGTTCCCGATTGTGTTAAAAGTAATTTCACTTCTGATTGTAAGCTTTGAGTGCAGGTCTTCTCCCTTTGCTTGAATACCAGTCTTTTGTCAGTTTGAAAAAGTTAATCTCTATGCAAGACAAAGTGCCTTCTCATTCTGTCGAAGCAAATAAGCGGTATTTGACCTCTTTAGGATTCAAGGACAACAGTTTCATGGGGTGGCCGCAAAATTGGCCAGATTTGAAACCAACCAAAAATTTGTGGTCCATCATAAAGTGAGATAAAGTAAGAGATTTATGATGATGGTCAGCAATTTAGTTCTAAAAAAAGTTATGGAATGTCTTTAAATCTGTATCGAGATCCGCGTTGGCTCCTATGAGAAAGAAACGGACTGATTCACCAAACAACCGTATTTTTAAGGCTATAAAATTCAAAACATATTATATTAATAAATAACCCTCATGTTTGAAAATATCTGTTCGATTTCTATTTTAATTGCTGTAGGTTTGCATGCTTAAAAATATTTTATTTCAGATGAACAGTCTTATTCATCGTTAATACTAAATTCACACCTTAGGTCGCGTTGGATTACTTTCGTGGGTCAGTATAAGCAGTAAATTAAAAAAAGCGCATTGTCTTTCAATATTTATTGTTACCATTGCAACTAACCATCTAAAATTTTCTATACATAAATATCGCTGAAAAATACCTCATTTTGTTCAATGTAATAATATTTAAGACACTAATATAATAGACTATTACGGTGGGTCACACTGCAGCAGCGATGCTGGTTCCGCTCACAACTGGGGCACCACTCGTACACTAACTGCAAATATCGGCTTTGAAACCTGGATCTATAAGCGGATCCGTGCACCTACCCTGAAGTTGTGAAAATGTTGATTGTTTTCAATGAAAGCTCGTGGTATTGATCTTCCACAATTTTCAATGTTACTGGCTATTCGAATTCATAAGATCTATGAGATTCATACTACAATTATTAACATGCTCGAAGTATTTGAGCATATCAAGGTTAGAAGTAAGCTCTGACGAAATGACAATTATACCCTATTGAATGCCAAGGCTTCGATTGTTACGAGGCACGAGTTTTCAATGGGACCAATATAACTAGAAGTCTATCCTGACACAGGCGTGAGTAGTTACCATTGATTTTATTTGATAAACGTTGCTTCTGCGACACGGGTCTGATGGAAGGTTACACAAAGGTACGCCGATACGACTAGTGCAGCTCAAACTCGGCAGTGGCCTAGCCGAACTTTTTTACTTAAATCACGCAGATAAATTTAAACCTTGGACTGCGTTAATGCAGCTTAATGTTCCCCCTTACATCAAAATAAAGGTATGAGAAAGGTCACACCATCTCTTGTTTGGAATTTCATGAAAGCATTAGATAATCATTAGTGCCAAAGTAATAGTTAAAGGAAGATATTTTCCAAACACATTCGAAAGCAGAAACAGATTATAATGGTTAAAATAAACTTAACATCCTGTGAAATTAAAAAAAAAACACCTGTTCCTCGCTAAAATACTTACTTAAGTCAAGAGTTCTCAAGAATAAGTCCTACGAATTTCTTGAGTATCTCTAGCCGTCCCTCTAGTCGTACTATATAAAGAACATTTTATTTTACCTTACGCTACATACTCCCTCATACACTAAGAATCCTGTGAAAACACCGAGGCCACGCTACTGCTGCGATCAATTGTGACCGAATAGGAAGATTACTTTTCATTTTTAAGGTCTCTGAAATATTGTAGCTTTATGCTTCGTTGCTAGTGAAACAAGATTACTTATACATACTATAGTGTACGGAAGATATTCCGCCTCCAGATGTCCATCGAAGGCCAATAAGTTAATATATTTCATGATGAAGTCGAAAAGTATTTGTAATTAAGTTATATTGTCGCACGGGTCCTTTGTGTGATTTTCGATTGCAGAATTATCTTTTCTTAATTAACCTGAAGGACCAAATAGGGTCCAACGGACACGGAACAAAGAATGGAATTATTTCTCGAGTGATATTTATCTGCTTTATCAGCATCAGAGTAGCTTGATAAGACTCTGAGTTCTACGTTCGGCAGGGTGTGGAAGTTAACTTGATTTTCTGGTCTTATTATGAAACGAAACTTGAACAGAGAAGGCACAAAAATTTAGTCTGTGAAGGTTAAGTATTGAAGAATTGGCGAAGTCGGCGGTGAGCGAAAACAGGCCCTATACGCCTCGAGAACCGTTCGTTGCCAGGTCTGTGCTCCTTCTGATCAAACACGTGTGCCTCAAGGGTAAATACACATATGGCTATCTCACACTTCAATTAATTAGACGCAAAAAGATTCAGTTATTTTTGAACGTCTCGAATTTTTTATCAGTTTTGGACAACAGATTCAGTTATTAGAAACTAAACATTTACTGAGGGATTTTTGTTTGAACTTCGTCTACCTGATAGTTAATTAATTTTCTTTCTGTATGAGATGGACGTATGGCTCAGCAGGTTAAAAACATAACCACTTTGAGAAGAGGTTCTGGTTAGAGATAGAATGCTGTATTTGAACTTTAATGAAGGAAGTAAATTACTTTCTTGAAAATATTGTCATTAAACCGCTAGAGATCGCCCTTGACCTCGGAATTACAACATGTAACGTGGCATTCTCTTTTGAGAAATCAGTTAAGAGAAAACGTTGAAATTCAATCCAATTAAAGTTATTAGCTGAAGCTGATCAAGATTGTCCACTGAAGCTTTAAAAATATATCTTAAAATTCATAATATGTCACAGCTCACAATTTCGAAAAGCGAAAGGATCCACAGTAGATATCATAAAAAGAACTGTAAGTTCAAGTATAGCTCGGCATCTGATAAAGTCGAGCCATTTTTAAGTGAACCGCATGATATAGGCTATGATACGTAATGGAATAGTTAACAAAACTCTGGAAAAATGGGATAGAGACATAATATCAGGTAAAAGTGAAGCGGCAGCTAAGAAACTTTCATTCGTCTTAGAATATATAACGCATTCTGCTTGATCATGCAAAGTAATTTCTGAACAATATTCTGGCGTACATATACATGATTTATATAAAAAACTGAGGAATTAAAAAATTTTCATGCTATTTTTCGAAATGTTATTCTCAATTGTGTATTCAAGTAAAACGAGATATACAATTTAAATTATAATTATATATACACACATATATATCTATATAATTCAAGACTGATTCAGAAACGAGTCATGGCTGTGTGCGTTCGAGAGTTTTTTGACCCAAAATTGAAGGACGGCCACCGGCGAATCGAAGGCGTATATAAAGTGGACATTTCGTCGGTGATTCACCGATGATTCGCCTGCGATACGTTTCTAAGTTCGTGCATGATTATCCTTGATTCACTGGCGATACGACTTTGACTTTTAATAGGGGTGGAAAATCTTTTCGACGTCTAACTTGTCGTTCTAAGGGGTCCCACAAATTTACTACTGGGCTGAATTCTGGAGGCAAAGCTGGTCAATCTGAATACCTGACATATCCTGAATCACAGTCATACCAAATAATAACAGTCCTAGCCCGATGCACCCATCAGCTATCATCCTGAAAGATGGGCAAAGCAAGTCTTCGTTCAAATATTGTGCAATTGGTGAAACTTGGATACTTAGAAGCTCAATGTTGCGATGCTGGTTCAGTTTGACGAATTGCTCAACTAAAGGAGCAATCGAAACATGTGAGCAATCGAAACTACCCAAGAATATGACAGAGTCTCTTTTTCGGATCGTCTAGTGCACACATGCTTAGTCAAAGACTTCATGAGATCTTCAATGAACACGACGGCGGGCATCAGCACTATAGAAACAGAATCGTTATTCATCTGACCACATGACACTTCTCCACTCTCACACAGTCCGATGTGCTTGTGCTTTGGCTCAGTTTGAATGAGGGGTCTTGTGGGCAGGAGTTAACGTCGGATATTTACCAGCCAGTCTGCTCAATAAATCCATTGTATGGAGTTTCCTACAAAATATTCTTTCAGAAACAGGTGGAGTAGAGACATCATTGACGTTTCACCATAGTTTCATCCTCAAAGCAAATTTATTCCGGTCAACGAATTAGGACACACAGCGGCGATCCCTATTGGCTTGAATTTTCTCCCGACTACAATTTTGCTTTGAATTGTCGCCATTGTTGTCCACATACATAGCAGTGCGGCATCAACCACCAGCAAATTCTGCTATTTCCTTCACTGGATGTTCTTTAGCCCGACCAAATGCAATACCTCCTTTTTGCTGTTGCGAGACATCATTCTTTCGTTCCGTTACTGTGGAACAACCAAGAAACAAGTCTATACCTTTCTGGCTCTGAATGAGGACTAATACTTGTTCAGCACTAGGATATAATTTAAAGTTTGATCAAAGCTTTGAAAATCGATTGATGAACGTAGTTAGTAATTGGATTCCGAAAAGCGTTAGGCGACCAATTTTTAGTCACAGGAGCTTATTTTTATAGTTCTCATGGTACTGAAGCATTTAAGACAATACATCTCAATTATACCTACAGATATGGTAGGATATTTGATCTCTCATCATATTTGCATATCGACTAATTATGAAAGTTAGGTACGACAGCATGTGGGATTTGTAATTTTTGTCTTGATCCTTGCTTTGCATTTGACTGAATAGTAGAAACTAGTAATGAAGTTAGATTTTCTACACTTCTTTCCATTATTTTTTCACTCTTCCATAGGGCTGCAGAGGTGAGACCTAATTTCTAGAGAATTTCAATTGTTAGCACTGCAACCGAAAATCTCAATATCCCCTACTTTTTTTTGAAGCGATTGTTTCATGCAACATCACAGCGCACTGATTCTTCAGCGTGTGTGGCGCAAAGAATATCACTCTGAATATGTTTTAACTAAATTCACCGTGAACATATTCAATTTCCAAGTATCCTGGTTTTTGAATATGTCAGTTGACAATTTGAGAGAAATGTACTTACTGAGCCATTTACAGTCGTTTCATGTACTTACTGCCTAATATTGAAGTACATTTGAAGAAAATGAATTTATTATTTAGCACTCGAATACCTTTCAGTAATGTACATAGCTTTGAGTATTTAAGCACATTAAAATATTTAGTGTCCATCACTGATTGCTAGTCAATGTCAATGAGATAACTGTTATAAAACACGCGAGGCCCCTTTTAGAGCTTGTCCTCTGTATGTGGCACTCAAGTTTAGAAGTACGCCAAAAACTTATATAGTGTGTGTTGCGTAGGGAGACGAAATGTGAACCAGGTTGTAAAACAGGAGAATGTAAAGCTGGATACGGTCTAAAAATGTGAAGTGACTTGAGAGGGGCGTATAAGGTAATCCGTGTTCTATATAACTGCAATAACCTTTTTTAATTCTCTCATCGCTAGTCGGGACCAGAGCATGTCGGGACCATGTTTTTAATGAACTTAAATGATTCGCTTTTTTTCTTTTGCAAGTTGGTTTGGGCTACTTTATCTCTCTAGCTGCACCTGTGTTTATGTAGACGGCGAGCTCTGTGACATCACAGTTTCTCATAGGTTCTCCAATCTCAGTAGTTCTAGCGGAGTTGACTATGTAGACGATAGAACACGAAATTTTTGAAAACCCTTCAAACGAACATGTGATTTGGAAGCGCTACATAAATGACGTTATAACAATACTACCGTGGAACACGAGCGAAATTTCACTGAATTATCTTAATTCCAATAATGAAAATATATAATTTACTATAGAAAGAGAACAAATGGCAAATTGCCCTATTTAGACCTGCTGACTTCGTGAAACTCGAACGACAAGGTGGAATTCTCAGCATACCGAAAGCCAACCAACACCAACAATTATTGAAATTTTACCAACAATGAATTTCGTCACAAAAGAGCCGTCATCCAAAGTATGACAAATAGAGCAAATAACCTGTGCAGCTCAAACGAAGTTGCGAAAGAAAAATAGCGAATCATTTAAGACCTTCAACAAAACGGATACCACAAAAAATCCATTACCTCTGTGATGACAACGATGCCTTGCAGAAGAACCCAAGATCAAATCCCAGCT
>VOMN01102926.1:0-15585 GCA_014899125.1 Orchestia grillus
CACACCCGTAACTCTCGAACCAATTGCCCGATTTGCATGACACTTTGTCACGTGATTCAGTACTCATTCTTAAATTATATAAGCTCAAAAACCGCAACACTTATTCTATGTCGAAAATCATGGGACGGTCCCCTTGGGAATAAAGGGGAAGAAAAGACGAAGAAGAGGTAGCGAAGAGGGTGTGAAAATTGAGAAAAATTAAGTAGGCGCGAAAGACAGAAGTCGTGAAGGGCCCATCTACAACTGAGATAACCTAACGGTAGACGCCAGTCTCCATAGTATATGATGGACGAACGTTACCTAACCTTATTGCGTATCCTATGCCCCCTGAAGAAAGGTCATGCTGAACCCTGCCTTGTTTTGCAGGGTGTGAAGGGGAGCTTTTTAGATAAGGGTGGATACCCAACGTCACCCTCTCCCTCTCCCCCACCCCCTCCCCTATATGCCCTGAATTCATTATTGATTTACATGTGAAAAATATACATTAACACATTTCTTGTTATTCTCATTCGTAAGCAACGTAAGCATTTGTAAGAAGGTTTCAGAAAAAATAATTACTATTGCAAATCTTTTGAAAGAGAACATGCGGTGATAAAGCTCTTAGTGATCCCATTATCTATATCATTTTAATAGGGACGTACATGGGTTCTCAGGACACGAAAAAAATTAGTTTGCAGTGTTTAAAGAACAAAAGTTGAAAATATTAAGCTTAATTCTTCCCTGAGTATGAGTTATTAGGAAGAAAACTGCAAAAAAAAATTACCATATCACAAATTTCTTTTATCGAGTTATTGAGCCCATTCTATTCATAAGTACAGCTGAACATATTTCGTTCTTAACCTATTTCCTGCGACGATGCTGATTTTATGAGGGCAGTAAAGTAACCAACCGGGGGACACCTAGCAGGGAAAGATTCAATCTCACATTTCTGAAGAATTTTTGCTCTTACGTGTCCGAACTTCAAGCACCTGACAACCAAACTTGTTGAAATTTTATTTTGAGGTCTCTTTGCATTGAGCCTGCGAGCTTTTTATGGGATTTGGAAGTCCAGCAATCGAAAGAAGAAAGTTCTTAAAAAAGCATCCGTTAGATACCAAAATTTTGAAAGGCTATACACTCTTGACACTACGCTACTAAAATCTTTCTAAGTTACGCTAGGCAAATATGCTTTTAAAAATTTAAGAGACACCTTATATTCGGGGCACTATCTCATCTCCGATGAATGTTTTCAAAGAAATTCATCACATGGAACCTAAGAGGTTGAAAGTTTATTTTAATAATTCCCGCTAGGAATGAGAGGAAAATCTAAACATCGATTTAGCATAAAAATCCAAGGAAAAATCGTGCCACGAAGCAGGAAACAACAGGAACTGGATTTAATAAGAACGGTCCAATAGAAGCAAGACATTCCTATTCCTGGAACGAGTGAAGTACCCAATGACCAATGGGCGCAGCAGGACATCACAGATTTCAAAATCTCAAACTTTGACCAGCTGTCGAAGAGATGGTCGTCAAGAGTAGTAGCAAGGGGATAGAAACTAAGACCAATGTCCAGTGAAAGTATTTTTCCTCTCTGTTCGAGATTACAAATCTTCACTAGCAGAGAAAGTGGACGTTTGCTGTAACACCAAAAAGGAAGGAGGCTGCGCAGGTTCCATTTGCGAGAAAATTCTCTGAAAATGCACTTGTTCAATGCGAATTTGCACTGGGCAGAAAAAACTGCAGGGAGTAAGGCTGCACCACGGAGCCAGAGGAGCTGGGCGGGCCACCGACTACGTGGACGTGCGTACGCAGAGTCGAAGACTGTGCGAATGAAGGGTAGGAATTTACACAAACATTTGGAATAATTCACACCACATTCAGTATCTCATTCATGTTGTACTCAGTCAGCGTGCACATATTCAAACTTAAGCCTGGTTAGTTTTGTATGATAAAACCTAAGCTTCGCAGTTACTATGATACATCACAAATGATAAGAGTACAGTAAGAAATGAATTTCTGAATTTACTTTGCCACAACTTACACATGTTCACGCATCTGCACAAAGATATTCAGAATATAGGAGCTACCAATTTTTATAATTAAAATCCAAAAGCGTAACAGCTCATTATTCACTTTCTTTATGTGAATGAATTCGCCACCTAAGACCATAAAGGAATGCTACCAAACAGACACTCTCCACACAGAGATGCTCATTTACTAGCTTGCAAATATTCTTTAATATTTTATAAAGAAAATGCAGAAACCTGCGAAGCCACAACAGCTGCAATTTCAATTAACGTTTTGGTTGATTGCAACGACAAGGAGAGATTGCAATCAGCCCGTAATTACATGCTAACGCTAGCAGCAAGACAGACGATGTGGCACCTTAATTTGTAACTGAAGCGTGAAGATTACTTTCATCAAGTCACGCATGAATTTCACGCAAATAAAAATCTCTGACTAGGGAAACTTGGAAGCCAGGTAAGATACAGAAATGTTAGCATCTGTGGATATCGTCTGGCGATCAAAAATTAAAAACGACGTTAGGTGTTACTGTATACGCGTTTTCAAACATGCTTACTTCCGGCAACCGCCAAATGCCGTGACATAAAGAACTGGAAGCTGAAAATAAACTCCAGCACTCCTCGTAATGTGGCTGGGTAGCCATGTCGCTCGCACACCAGGTTCTCAGATGCTGAGACGACGCAACTGATCAAGCACAAGATCTCAAGTCGAAAATGGGCTTGTGCTGTGAAACCGTACTTCAACACAAGCTAAATTCTCACACAGTTGTAAATGAGTTTGGAGTAAAACTTGAACACTATCAGCAATAATGGAATTCTTTTTGGAATACCAGCATGAAAAATACACTGTTTCCCCTCCGCACCGCTGCGTGTTCATTATTCACATCGTCTGAAGCTGAGCGCTGCCGAGAAAACGTGGGCTTACACTTTAATGCGTAGAAATTTTACCTCAAATCTATCGATACTCAATGCCTCGGAAACTAATATAATAATCAAACTTAGATTCTAAAACGCCAATGAAGCGCTCAGAGGAGCGAACATGCCAAGCGCGACACGGTAACGGCACGGGACTTTGATGCCCTGCACATTCGTTGTAATCGACGTCCAACTCGGTTAGTCTAAGTAGGTTCTTCGACTTGAAAAAATTACGGCAATAGATACTTTTCATCCGATTTAAAAAAACTTTTTCACCCATCAGATAACTGCAATCTGCACGGAATATTTAGCGCTGCAATTTCTGTTCGGCGCTTTCGACTCAGAATTAGATTTTCAAATCATATCAGTTTAACAACAGCTTTTGGTCATGAGTATTTAAATATTAGATTAGATTATAATATCAGCATAAGCATGAAGCTCCCTAGCCACATGGAATGCGATCTGAAAAGAGCGAAAAAACAAGGGACAATTTAGTATAAATATAAAAATCAGCGCAAAGGCATGAAAATGGAATGAAGAAAAATGGTCGCTTAAGCTAAAAGTCCCGAAGGTCTAACTGAAGCTGGAGTGACCTAACAGCGCCCCCCTGTGGACGTCAAGAAAATTAATGGCATTCCCGTGCTGTGTTCTTAGGTAATTTTTTCCATTTCATAATCGCATTGCAAGTGTATTATTTCTCACCAAAGTCAAGCTACCGAATTCATGTGCCCTAGTTTTCACACGTTTCATTTTTCGACTGCATTTCCGTCATCACGCTGAAAAGAATATTTGGATACGCAATTGGAATAATGAGAACTATTACTTTAAGCGTCGCAGCTTTAATTTTCGCCGTACAATTTTGTGAATTACGATGCAGGAAAAGTGATATTCCCCGCGTTTTGCACTAGTAGGTCATGGTGAAATATTTCCATGCACAACCACCTCAATTCACTGAAACACACAAATATTGCAATGGGAACACTGGGTCCGACACTGCCCCTTGACACACTGGAATTACAGTGGGAACACTGGGTCCGACACTGCCCTCCCACACACTGGAATGACAGTGGGAACACTGGGTCCGACACTACCCTCACACACTGGAATGACAGTGGGAACACTGGGTCCGACACTGCCCTCTCACACACTGGAATTACAGTGGGAACACTGGGTCCGACACTGCCCTCTCACACACTTCATTGCCCTGCATTTCTCGGGACTCCCACAATTTCGGTCTCTGGTACGAGCTCCTAGTTACATACGAAACGTGTTCGTCGTCTGGTCAACTGGTCAAGTCAAAACGAATCAATTCGTCAACGAATCAACATTTTAGCGAGCTGGTAATTGGTGGAACTGACTCGCCAAACTGATATGCATAATGATATGAAAAGTATACTCAATTACTGGGACAAACTCAGACACAAAACATTTCCGCGCAACAAATTTCTTTTTACACGTCTGATTTTTTGCTCTAGACTCCCCGTGTACAAAATTAAATAGTAGTATAATAGCTGTGGTGGTGGTGGTGGTGGTTGGTGGTGAAGGTGGTAAGGATAGCAGCGCTTCTATTACTAGGAATTACTAGGTGGATCCACCCGACACCAAATGCGCTTAACATTTTTAATGTGCTTGGATCATATTGACCAACTGTACAGCCACCACCTCGCCCTGCAAAAGTTCAGGACCGAGAACTGATATACTTCTCAACAGACACAACCACATCACTGACTCACTTTGCTCATGAGAAAGAACTGCACAAAAAATATGAGAACCCAATAATTTCCAGGACAAATTTATGAGATGTATTTTCACGATGAAATATCATGAAAAATGTAAAGTGACTCTGATTCTGAAAACTAATGAAAACTAAACCAAATCGATTGTTAACTGTACTAACCCTACCCTAATATTTAGACGGACGATGCTGCATCTATAGAGGGGTTGAGGAAAGATTCCTCGATCTCTTCCAACTAGGAAAATTGGTCAGCCTATGTGGCAGGAAGGTTGGAAAATGTACGAACAATACTTGACTTATGACAAAGAGCCTGCGGTGCCCACTGAAGAGAGTGACTTCATTCAAGGAGTTGTAGAGGTTTACTGTCAACACCTCACCAAAGTTTTTATGACTTGGTGAGATTTGGCCTGAGCTTTGTCAAGGAAGCCAGACACAGAGTTCGTTGTCGTCCGAGATTGGTGCCTGTTCTCTCTACACATACTGTGACACATTGCGACGGCTCAACAAATGTGCTCCCGAAGGGCCTCCATGACAGAGGGAGATCAGCTGAATAATGGAGAGCTTCTCCAGACATCAATCTAGAAGCCTCACAAGTCGGTGTAATTGGCGTTTGGTGAGCGTATTCTACTTTTAAATGTTTCTGTATATGACGTCACCGGTGATTTTACAGAAGAACATTGGTGGTGAGTGCGCAACCTATAATAAATACTCAGTTGCTGGGATTTTCGTCCAGTTTTGAATAGACTGAGAGTAGTTTATGAATGGTTTTGTGTGATTATATTCTTTCATAAATTTACAATTTAATTTTGATGCTTACTTGATGTCTACTGAGAGCTGCTAATATGAATTAATTAGTGAATATGTTGATAATACCCATATTAAAAGTGCCTCTGTATCCATAATAAATCATATTATGTGATGTATGCTCACTTAATACTATCCTGTGCTATACTTAGTAATTCAATAGAGAAATTTTGGACCAAAATAAGGACTTTGTGATGAGAATTGTGATGGCCTTGGCTAGCGAAACCAAGTAATCTGGTGTGCACGTCCTTCCTTACAGTAGTCCTCGCCCTCACCACAAGCCTCTCTCACCACTGTCATCCCTATACCCCGCCATAAATCTTCCCCTCCACAAATCTAACCCTCCACAAATCTTACCCTCCACAAATCTTACCCTCCACAAATCTTACCCTCCACAAATCTTCCCCTCCACAAATCTTCCCCTTCAAAAATCATCCCCACCACAAATCTTCTTCACAAATTTTCTTCTCCACAAATTTTTCTTTAAATGAATTTTTCTCTCCACAAATTTTTCTCTTCATAAATTTTCCTCACCACAAATTTTCGCCCATAAATTTCCCGTATCATCCAATTCCTTCAACGCAGATATTCATGACACATTCCCTGCACTATTAATTAAAAAAATAATCAAAGATCTAACAAAATTTTCTTCTTCCAAGTAAATTGAATTTTCATCCACCAAAGCTTCAACTCAGTAGACTTTCACCCCTCCATCAGCCAGACCCTCCATCAGCCAGACCCTCCATCAGCCAGACCCTCCATCAACCAGACCCTCCATCAACCAGACCCTCCATCAACCAGACCCTCCATCAACCAGACCCTGTATCAACCAGACCCTCCATCAACCAGACCTCCCATCAACTGGACCCTCCATTAATCGGACCCTCCATTAATCGGACCATTCATTAATCAGACCCTCCGTATATCAGACCTTCCGTTAATCAGACCCTCCGTTCATCAAACCCTCCATTACTCAGACCCTCCATTAATCAAACCCTCCATGAATCAGATCCTCCATGAATCAGACCCTCCATGAATCAGACCCTCCATTAATCAGACCCTCCATTAATCAGACCCTCCATTAATCAGACGCTCCATTATTCAGATGCTCCATTAATCAGACGCTCCATTAATCAGACCCTCCATTAATCAGACCCTACATTAATCAGACCCTTTATTTAGCAGACTCTCCATCTACCAACCCTCAAACTGACCATAACAAACCGACTGTCATTCCCCCTCATGCCGCTACCAGGCATCGATGAAATTAAAAACTAATCAATTTGGCGCCAGCGCTAACTGTTGGGCCGATAATTTATGCATGCAAATGAATAGAACAAAAGAACGGGTGAAGAATTTACGAGGAAATTTTGCAGGTATTGATCGAAGTGATGAATTATACGTTCGTAAAAGTGACTCACCGCAAGAAAATAGTCTGTCATCGATTAAATGTTAGCACGGTTCATCAGTTGCACCCGAAGAAGTTCGTCTGTTCGGAATGAAACTTTGCTGGTGTCTCGCAGGACGGGAGCCATGCTCGCCGGATCAGACCATTTGTACTCTATACCAAAGCTCCATGCATCGTCTCATAGGTCACTTCAAAGTGCCTTTCAATTTGCCGCCTGCGAGGTTCGTGAGTCTCGAAAAGAAAGTCTAAAATCATGCTCGTACTAAAATCAAACTCGTTTTATACGATCTGCACCATATGATCTGCGATTTAAATTTTCAGTTCTAGATATTCATCGATTCGGAAATTCGCATGTGAGCATCTATTTCGAATACTTTGGACCATAAACCTTGATCACAGTTCACACCGTACGTAAAGCAAGCACGAAATATATCATCGACGACTTGTACGTATTACTCAAGTTGAGCGACCCTATCCCACAGACCGTCGCTCACTAGCTGCACGGAACAGAGGATTGAACGGTTTTTGATGCACAACTCGAGCTCGTTGTCCGCAGTGAGGCTCAATTTCTCAACAAATGAATCACTCGAGCGGGAAAAAGTATATAAACAAAGGAATATGTTACCGAGCTGTGTAACTTGATAGCTGTCAAGTGGAATCAGGAGAGATATAATTAATTATAATAAAATTATTCGTTCATAGAAGCATGCCGTCACACAGGCAAAGAAAATCTTTGATCCTCAGCCGCATCAAACCAAAAGAGGATAACGCCAGCTGCAGTTAAGCGACAAGGTAATAAGCTGTTTTTAAAACTAAGTTAACCCATTAATGCATAGAGTCCATTCTTTTTGACACTTGATGGTAATAATACCGAACATGAGCTGTGGTACCAGAAGATGACTAAAAATGTTTTATAGATTACGCTGTGCCTCAACATTCTTCAAATGAAATAGCTAGAACATCAAACGTAAAAGTTATGAAAGACTAAATTTCTTTTTAATTTAGATTTTCGGCATATCATAACTCCAAGCAGTACCCATTACAGAATATTATTCAATTCGGTAACTGGACATTATTTTAATTTAAAATTTTATTTCTGATGCAACGACACACCAAGAACTAATTCCTAAAACCTTGGCAAAAGTTATTGAAAAATCAATTCTATGCATCAATGGGTTAAATAATGGCGTTATCACTTAGAAGTGTTTACATGCACAATTCCTGCAACACCGTGACTTTTTCAGCAAGGGTCTGAAATTATGACAAGGAATAGAAACCAAAAAGTACAAATTCTCCCCTACCATCTATCAATGGAAGTTAGTAAGGAATACCACACCATGACTCGGTATGGAATACCACACCATGACTCGGTATGGAATACCCCACCATGACTCGGTATGGAATACCACACCATGACTCGGTATGGAATACCACACCTTGACTCGGTAAGGAATACCACACCATGACTCGGTATGGAATACCATAACATAAACCGATATCGAATACCATAACATAACAAGGTATGGAATACTATATTATAACCTGGTATGGAATACCATATCATAACCCGGTGTGGAATACCATAGCAAAACCCGGTGTGGAATACCATAGCAAAACCCGGTATGGAATATTATATCATAACCTAGTATAGAATACCATCTCATAACCCGGTGGTATGGAATACCATCTTATAACCCGGTGGCGTGGAATACCGCAGCAAAACCCGGCATGGAATACCTCAGCAAAACCCGGCATGGAATACCACAGCAAAACCCGGCATGGAATACCACAGCAAAACCCGGCATAGAATACCTTAGCAAAACCCGGTATGAAATACGATTGCAAAACCCGGCATGGAATACCATAGCAAAACACGGTATGGAATATGACTGCAAAACCCGGCATGGAATACCATAGCAAAACCCGGCATGAAATACCACAGCAAAACCCGGTATGGAATACCATATCAAAACCCAGCATGGAATACCATAGCAAAACCCGGTGAGGAATACCATTGCAAAACCCGGCATGAAATACCACAGCAAAACCCGGTATGGAATACCACAGCAAAACCCGGTATGGAATACCATAGCAAAACCCAGCATGGAATACCATAGCAAAACCCGGTGTGGAATACCATTACAAAACCCCGTATGGAATACGTTTTTTATTGGTTAGTTCAAAGTTCATCAACTACTAGGAACGTGATTTCCAAAGGGCGAAAAGACGAGATCATTTAGTATGGATTTTACTTTAAAGAATGGGTAATTTATGCACAGGTGTGTTCCCACACAAAATTCCTTGCGCATAGAAACCGTAAGTTAAGAAATGAGAAAAGTAAAAGATGAATAACCAGCGAAGAAACAATGAAAATGGAAAGAAACCTAGTGGACATGAAAGGAAGAAGTCCCAAAGGCCTAGCTGTAGCTGAGGTAACTTAACAGGATCCTCTTGAGGACGCTATTCCCCATAACATAGGATAGAGCTACTAACATAATCCTGTTGTCTATGGCCCATCCTATGCATGGAATACTATATCAAGACTCAGTATGGTATACCACATCTTAAGCCCCACACAGAATATCATCATTCGCTTGAGAAAGGTGATGCGCCCCACCACAGTCCCCTCGTGCCGACGTGAGGCGTGTATCACAGCCCCGTGTCTCACCGTGGCCCCACGGCCCCTACCTCTAATGACCAAATTATTTTGGCGATATGGCTCCATTTAGCTAAGTACGAATAAACAAGCTCCAGCCTTATGAAGGTATGCAATAAGGCCGCACTTGGATTTTTTAAGATAATCAAGCAGCGTCCCTATCAATGCGGATTTTAAAATCTGTATTTTCGGTGAAGGATCAATATAAAAAAAATGTGGACGTTAGAAATGACATAATTTAGTCTTCAATTCCTACCGTTACATTTAAAACTAGGTGAATATGCACACAAGACCATAAGAAGTAAACAACGGCTTTCGCAATATTCCATTCATTTAAAAAATAAGTCGGTCCATACAGAGAAAATTCATTTACGGGCTGCATCGAATAGATCATGCTATGGTATCTAATCGTGATAAAACCATTTGAGTCCTGAACATATAAATAGTTTGCTCAATTTTCGCGCAATTTAGTTGGTCTAACGAGAAAAACCACACGTACTGTTGCAGGAGGTAACAAGAATGTTACAGCCTGCCTCTCTTCCTCAGGCACACGCGGATTTCGCGGAGAATGCGAGCCTTATCTGTGACGTACGAAGGCATCTCTGTCTGAAGCGATGCTTCTGGTTCTCTCGTTCATTTGCAGGATCGGAGAATATCGAGCGTTCTGTGCTTTCGCGACAGACCTCGATGTGAGTTAAACACTTAATGCACGACGTGCGCTGTACATGGTGCACGATATTGTCTAACGAAACCTAACGTAACCAAAGCACTAACATATACGAATACAGATTTTTATGTTTGCATGAGAATTGTATTCATTATTCGAATATGCTAGTTTAGATTTTAAGGAGAATTATTAGGATAACCAAATTTGTCAAAACGAAGTCTTTAATATTGAAACTCACAATGAAAACATTCATTGACAGAAATTTTTCTGTAGGAAGAATCGCGATCAAAGTGTGGTCTATGGTAAAATTTTGCAGACGTCAATAATTATGCAATTCAAAATTCAACGATGGAATATACTCTCAGTGTTTTAATTCAGTGCAGTGATTGTGGATCAAACTGAGTGGGGATGAAGTATTGCATTGGTTCTTATTTGTCCGTATTATTCTGTGAACTTGGTTTTGATTTGTGAAAATATACTGAAATGTTGTTTCACCCCATATTCCAGTTGGTTGAATATTCTGTTATTAGCTCTCGTAAATTTGCAAATTAAATACTGGTATAACTGATGTTTCACACCCAATCTTGCTTAGACTTACAACTAAATTTCGCATTGTTTTTTAAGAAAGTGAACCAGAGAGCTAATGAAAATTTCTCATTCGTTGAATATTCCCCGTTTTTTTACAGTGATGGAAAATGTTAGGGAAGTCCCAAATTTTTAACCGTATTTTTACATCACGAGTTATGTATCAATCACAATCGAGTTGAATTTCGTTTTGTTTTCAGTCTCGTAACACACATTAGCTGAAATATTTGTGCAGTATTTAGGCCTGTTGATTATTAAACATTCATCATTGCATACTTGGATGCAGTACAGAATATTACGTTCCAAATTATTGCCTGCAGAGGTTACGCTGAAACTATTTTGTTCGAATATTCCTGTTGTTCGATTAAGTTCAAAATAAAATATAATTTTGATCGAATCTGAGTTTGTACTTGGTTAGCTACGTAAAGATATTGGAGAAATATAAAACGCTACACTTGATATGTCCCTGAGAATGGTCAGGGAGATCAGATGTATTTAGAAATTAAGACTTTGCATCCCAATTCCAGGAATTTATTTTTTTGTTTTTCTCTCTTGATGGACCTCTCACTTTGCGTTCTATTTATTTCTAAAGTTATTACAATGAAGCCTCACCTCGGTTCTGGTCCTCTTATATAAGCCAATAACGACCAACAACACCTGACAAACCATAACACTGAGGCTTAGGTGTCATTTTAGGACCAAAATTGTTCAATTACGTGTTTAAAAATCTCAGGAATTACTTGAAGTGAGTGTTCTAGTTTTCATTTACCGAACTCGGCAGCTGAATGACTCAAGACTCTTCTTCTGCATTGCACTAGTTTAGGTAAATGTTCATCCATGGATAAACTTCATGTAAAAATAAGTTAGTTATGTGTGAGCAGTGTGTGCGTAAAAGACGAAATGAATATGGCTCTAAGCCAGCGTTTGGTAACCACGGTTTTGAGGAACCCTTAGGTTCCGTAAAAAAATCCCAAAGGTACCACAAAAACAAGTGAGAATGCACTTGTGAATTTTTATTTAATTTTATTAACGCAATATTACTGAACACGCGCAATATAATTTTGGGTATTACAATATTGTAGTATAGACATCATCATATCTAACATTTTCTTTTTAAACAAGGGTCCCGTATTGGCTACGCTAGGGTAAAAAGGTTCACCAAAGCCACTCCAAACTGTCCTAGTTTTCGTAAATAATTTTGAGGAAACCATTTGCGACAACCTCCAGTTCCGATTCAATACTTCTCATAATGAAAAAATTTATGTATCAGCTCAATTTTTCCGCTGAAAAAAATGTAAAATACCGGAATCTAAAATTACCCTTTGGAAAATCGAGTTTCCGGTGACGACTACGTATAATTTCCTTTCTGCAGACACATTTTGTGTTAGTTCAGAATTTTTGTGCCCCTATTTACGGCGTTACGTTGCGTGAAGGCATGGCTGGAGGTCAAGTCCCAACTTCGACAGCTGCGGTCAATGGTAGAGCAATAAAATTCAGAGAACTGCGTCCAGTTCAGTGCTTTAGAGTCCGTTATTATTTCCTGAGAAGCCCTACCTGCAGGAGCAAAATTAGCGCTAAATTCCTTCCATGCAAAAGATAAAGCTCATCCGTAGAGAGCGAGGGCTTTTGAGAAGTTTAAAGCTGCTGCTTCCTCTTTAAAGTTGCGCCCAAGCCTTCCTCTTCAATTATTTTTACCCACGTCTAACTTATGGAACATGTTAAGAAAGAAATACTGATAATTCAGTTCATGCAGAACATCAATCCGAGAACTTAACTTTTCATCTTTAGATCAAATTTCAAGTTACGCATTAGACCAGCATATGACATGAAAAGTTTCTGCTAGCTTGTAATTCCGAAATAACTTGCACATATGAAAGCCTGCCCAACCCATACTGTTTGACTGAGAGCCAGAAATCCTGCTGTTGCACGACTTCATGCGGTCATCTTTTGCTCATTTGTGAAATAACACTTTCTATGGGTGTTATTTCACTACTCGGTAACATTTTCCTTGAACTGAATATGCGAGTTGGGAATAAATCTTTTAACGAGTTCCCCAGCAGGATTATTGATTTGTCTTTGTTTAATTGATGCAAAACAGGTTTTTACCGTTCTAGATATTGCCTGATGACTGCAGCTGCCAGTTAAAACGTCGAGCTGGAACAGCGTGTTTTATTCAGGACCTTAGTAACGTTTTATTCCAACGCAGCAGTATATGAGCTGCTTCCTGAATCGAAATTCAAATTTCGCAGAATTGAATGGCTTCCCATTAAATGTACTAAAAAATGCTGGTTAAACTATACATGAATTCACTTTCAATTTCAAGAGAAACTGACCCTGTGCACCAGAAATCAAGGCAATGATCAATTGTTCTACAGTTGAAACGAACAGCTTAAACGAGAGCAAATAGTTGCTATGAAAAATATCGACATAGGTAGAGTACCTCGACATTTCTAAAGAATTTGTGTAAAACCAGAATTTGTCAACTTAGTCTTAGAACAAAAAACTTTAAAACTAGTTTCAGAATTTCAATCGTGCGCAATGTTTAAAAAATCCCGTTCATAGAAAAAAGAACATCTCTCGTGGACAAACAATAGCTCTACTCATAGCGTAAGTCAACATTCCCATCCTTCATCCCGGACATCAACTTCCTTAATGAGAACGTAGACACAAAAACTCAAGCACCTCCGCAAACTCCCCTTACCTGACTCTGTTAGAGCTGAGTCGTCGCATGTAGGTGGACCGTCTTCAGGTGCTGTGGCTGCTGAGGAGAGGCGTCAAATTGAGGTACACTGCAGTCCACGCTAGGGCAACCGAGTTCAGCACTTTCTTCACACTTTAGTCAATAGTAGAAAAATCTATGAGCAACTTTTCAAAAAAGATTTTTAGGCAGTTATCGTAAAATTTAGATCACTACAAGATTTGTGTTATGGACTATAAGAAATGCGTTAGAAAACTACACTGCAAGAAACGACAGCTATTTTACAATATTATTATAGCACACCTATATAGCAGACAAAATGAATGCAGCCGACTACAACAGAATGTCCTGCATTCCAAATAAATTAAAGAAAACAAAATGAATAATTCATGAAACGAGTGAATAACTCAGAAAATGTATTTATTATTAGATGATGCTCGATGTGAAATTCAAAGGTGAAATAAAAATTGAAAGAACAACATGAACGTCAAATATATAGAGTAGAAATCAAACAAACATTACAAGAACAATAGAAGATTCAGAAACGATTTGGACGATACAGAAACCATAGGGAAAATTTAGAAATAAAACAGGCAATGTGAAACCTAAATAAACAGTAAATTAATAGAGTAAGCAAAGAAGAAATCAAATCGGTGACACAAAAAAACATCAAATATTCACCACTACGGGCGCCCGAAACAAAATTATTTTATTGTAAAAAAAGTTTAGGCTAAAAAATCATAAAGTAATAATAAAAATCCATGACACAGAAAAAGACTACTTGAAAATTCAGCCAGAGAACAATTACACCAAAAAAAGTAACTTCAATTTCCCTTTCTAGTCTGTAGCAGGTACGTACACAGCGGATATAATAAGGCTTGTGTTAATCCTGGCCTCTCCAAAAATACATGCAATGAGTACACGTTCCAGGAATGAAACATAATTTGGGAGTTATCGCATTAGCCGAAAATCAGACCAACGCAACGAAAACTGATCGAGACCTACCCTATTTCAGCCCTTGAAAACGTGGTGCTGTTTTTTCGAGAAACTTAACGGTAACGATACCGAATCAGAACGATGGCAATCGATAGTACTGCCATTAGATGTTTTCTACGTTTTACAGTGTTTCTAGGTGTTATTGATACACTAAATTACATTTTCCGCAAAATCTAGTTAAATGACATTTGTATTTACTTCTTCTGTAAAATAATCTGAAGTAAAATTTAAATTATGCGTATCACGATTCGCTTCTTCCAAAATGAACAAACATAATGACACTTCCAATATATTTCGATCAATTATATTTTTCCTCGAATGAAACTATAAATCTACATTTCTACGACTTTTTTTTATTTTTTTCAAGCACCGAATAATGCTTTAATTACACCTGTCATTGTTTTGCGCATATATCAAGTGAAAGTCAATTAATTTTCAACCGTTTTACGTTATAGCTTTGCAAACCAAGCACTTTAACAAATTTATTAACTATGCACATTCATCAATCTCTCAGCAATGTACGTACACTGTAATTTATTGGGAACAGGGCAGCTAGAGCGCTACTTGAAGCTTGGTAATTACGATTACAAGGCTTCAGAACGAATCTAATAATTATGCTGTCTGATAATATAGGACTTTGATAGAAACCCATGAATGAATAAACCATTCGACTCGTCCCTATTGTCATTTTCTATTCTATTCAAAATTCATTTGAAAAGCAAGCATGCCACTGATTATAACATCAAAGTACTGCAATCAAATAGCAAGAACATAAAAGGCTCACAAAGGCCCTGAAGAAGGGTCATTTTCAAAGGCTATGTTTGCATTTTTGAAGAATTTTTATTCTAATATTCAATGCGCTAGAGCGTAAGGAAATAACACAAATGGGAATAATTTAGCTTTCCTTTCTTACTACCGGGTTTAATTAACAGTAGGTACCATGCTCTAAAGCACGTGTTGTAGGTATTCCATTATACATACAATGGTTTGCAAAAAACCTTTCAAAACCATTTTTGCGCTCCCTAATATCACATAGCAGCACCAGCACCGGCACCGGCACCAGCAACAGCACCACCAGCAACAGCAACAGCAGCAGCAACAACAACAACAACAAC